>SNQJ01S0152888.1:22862-40894 GCA_010110895.2 Picea sitchensis | reverse complement strand
ATTGTTTCACCAAGTGCCTTCATTGCATTTACCATTTCTTCTACTCTCAGAAAGTATTTTCCAATAGTTTCATCTTCCTTCATCTTCAGTTGCTCAAACTGTATTTTGTAGGTTTGCATCTTTGCATCCTTTACCTTCTCATTACCTTCATAATTGTTAATGAGTTTGTCCCACATTTCTTTGGCAGTTCCTAGGTGCATAACTTTTACGAATTCTACTTTTGCAATCCCACTCAAGATAGCATTCATGGACTTAGCATTGAAGCTAAATTCTAGTTTTTCATCCTTATTAGCTAGCACTACTTGATTTACATAACCAGTATCTACCACATCCCAGACATCTTCACCTAAAGCCATGATGTAGGTTCTCATTCTAACTTTCCAGAAGGCAAAGTTTGTTCCATTGAACAGAGGGGCCTTATTGGTTGAATTTCCATCATGGATTGACATGTTTGAGCTCTAGGATCTACCCTTAGATAAAAGGGGTCGACTCTGATACCAATTGTTAGACAACTGAGAGGGGGAGGGGTGAATCAGTTGTTACCGTGCTTAAACAATTATGGTTCTTTTAAACTCTTTGTAGAGACACTAAACGATGATCACAATAATGTAGGGACATAAACAATGGCACTTTCAACATCATTCACATATATGAGAAACACGGAGATAGATATTTCCCGAGGAAACCCATGCAGGGGAAAAACCTATTTTTCTTTATATGATAAGTAATGGTTACAAGCTTTACAGTATCATACATATGAGCACCAAATCATAATGAGGCTACAACCTCAGTTTTGCAAGCTCCAACTTGCTGAGAGCACCAACTCTATGTTTTCTCTAGCACCCACTAGAAGGAAGAACCAACTCCCTGGTTTCTCTAGCACCAACTAGAAGGAAGCACCAACTCGCTGGTTTCTCTAGCACCAACTAGAAGGAAGAACCAACTCCCTATGTTCAAGCACCCACCTGAACCTTTGAGGAAACCAGTCCTCCCTAGCTCCTCCCAACCACCCTGAAATATAAATCTTTGCTACTGAAATTTATTACAGTGATATGATGTTTCAACAATGGCTTACCAGACTTATCACTGTTGTGTTGCATTTTGTTGCTCTGTCTGCCTCATTGCATTTCTTCTCACATCACTTGCATTGTCTGTTCTTCCACTTTTTATGCTCTCTGCGCCATGTCTAATCACTCCACAGTTCCTCTTATGTGGAATTCAGCTACTGCACTCTCCTCCTTCTTCACACATGAATCACCTTCACCAACAACAACCACAGCAAACTCCTACAGCAACAACAACCCAATCTCTTCTCTGTACCATGTATTTATAGCTTATGTGCACCTTGTGCATGCAATGTTCACAATGCCTCTGCATACTGACTTTGCGTCTTTATCCTCCACCTCTCGAGTGCTCTGTCTGATCATTATCGTGACTCTTCAGCTTCTCTGGTGGTTCACCTCGCGTGTCCAGCATCACTGTATGCACTGTATGTTATACTGAGATTCCTCAACCTCTCTGGCAGTTTGAGACTCTTCATCTTCTCTCTGATAGTTGAACTCACCTTCTTTGTTTCAGTTACAGGCCTCAATGCTCATCAGCTATCAATCGCCTCCACGAACATCTTCATACCTCTCAGAGACTCTTCACCTCCTCTGTCAGTCATCCCCAAGTGTCTTTGCATCCTCTAGTATAAACCATCAATGGTTTCTAGCAGTTTCACTGTGTTGTGAAACAGTATCCCTCAAATCTTCTTCAGGTTAATCTACGACGTTGGATGAGCTTTATTAATTTTGCCTTTAAATCGGGTTTTGACATTTCGGCATTCCTGTTGCATTGTGTTCTTGCGTCTCCAAGTCGCGATCCCCGAAATTCCAATATGGAGTTACATCAACGGTCCAGACCCAAGCTTGATTTAACAGTTGTGATTGAA
The DNA here is from genome assembly GCA_010110895.2 of Picea sitchensis. Lineage (NCBI taxonomy): Eukaryota > Viridiplantae > Streptophyta > Pinopsida > Pinales > Pinaceae > Picea > Picea sitchensis. Next base: position 38,961 of record SNQJ01S0152888.1, on the reverse strand, counting down.
TCACCATATCGCATATCGCGATTTCGGCATTCTTGTTGCCTTGTTTTCTATTCCTCTTGATGTCGCGATCCATGAAACTCCGATATGGAGTTATGTCAACGGTCCATATATGATCTCTATTCAATGGCTTCGATTAAATCGTGAATTCGCATGTCGCAAAATCGAGATTCCTGATGTCAATGTTCCTTGACAACTTCAACACTCGATCCTCAAAACTCCGATCAATGGTTCAGATGTGATCTTGATTTGACAGCTCAGATTGCGCCGAGATTTTTCATATTGAGAAATCAGGATTTATGTTGCATTGTTTCTTTGACATTTCCAACATGCGATCCTCGAAACTCCAACGTGGTGTCCATCTGCTGACATCACATGCGGATTGACACATGTTGAATACTGCCACGTGTCACTCTGATTCGTGAATTACATGTGCCTAAAATGTTGAATTAGTCTGACACTTTTCATTACCTGATTGTGCCACGTGTTCCTAGCTAACGTGGTCTGCTGATGTGAGTTGGGTCGACGGTCTAGATCAAATCTTGATCTGACGGTTCAGGTTCAGTCGGGATTTCACACATCGCGATTTAGGGATTCTTGATATCAATATTCTTTGACATCTCCAACTCTCGATCCTCGAAACTCCGATAGGGAGTCGGATCAATGGTCCACATAATCCCCTGAGATGGATGGTCCTCCTGCTTCCAATATTTGTGAGACCTCCGGCTGAGCTCGTGGTCCACGTGACCTCCCCCTATATGACCGCAGCAAAACCTCCTCATCGGGGTTTCATACTTTCCGATGTCGAAACATGTATGTCCTCAGGATTCACAATCCCTCAAATATCGATGTGCTCTTTATGTACTAGCTCTCCTGGCTAGGCTCCTGGCCCATATGACCATTATCCCCATGACCACAGTCTTACCACTCATCGGGGTTTCGAGATTTTCAATGCTGCAATGCATTGGCTCACAGGATTCCCGATATGTGAAGCCCCGATGAGTCAACCCTCCTTTCGGGATTTCACCTTGGATTTTCCCAATGGTAAACCTCGTGTTGCTCCTGTCCGATCTGACGGCTGACGGGATTTCTGAATGAGATCCAATGGCTCTCGATCTTTGTCTTCCTTCTCCTCTGTGAACTCCTGTATCTTGAGCTTTGTTGCGCCCGTTCTCCTCGACGTTGTTCCTCCTGAGCTTTCACTTGCGAATCCCCAAGGGATTTTATCCTTCTTATCCTGCCATATTCACTGTTGTACTTGCCATCAATGACAAGCATACGCTACCTATTAAACATTTACCAACAAACAGTATATTAGGAATTTTAGCATAGAAATGATAAGGTTGAATGAGAAAAAGGTATAGTGAAAAAGGGACATTTCTGGGTCCTAACACTCACATTGTGGTAGCCCAATTATTCTATTATAGAAGAAGTATGGAACATGGTGACTTTGTATTTATTATAGAGCCCTGAAAAATATCACAGTAAAAAATTGATACCCAATCATCTGGATTGATGACCTTTTAAATTAGCTCAAGGGAACCATTTTTTTTAGTAATATTGATATGAAGTCAAGCTACCACTAGGTGTTGATTGAGTATATTGATGTATGGAAGACAACCCTCAAGTGTAAATAAGGTCTCTTCTAGTGGTTGGTCATGCATTTAGGCTTGACTAATGTCCCTCCACATTTATGAAGATGATTTATTATATATTTTGGCCATTCACAAACTCCTTTGTGTTCATCTATCTAGATGACATCCTCATCTTTAGAAAAACATATGAGGAACATTTGAAGAACATTCAACAAGCATTGGGCACCCTGTGACAACAAAAGTTATATGTTGATTTGGAGAAGTGTTTCGTTGGCATGTAAGGAATTCAATATTTTTGATACATAGTGGATGATCAGGGTGTGCATCTGGATCCAGTTGTTAGTATCCTATAATTATAGGAGACTTGATCATTCAGATATGATTGGTGGGTATCATGATGAAGTTACTAGCCTGCTGGTCTTGTTGTCTATTGAAATAAAATTTCCCAAGTTATGGTCATTTAGGTACTAATATGAATCACTAGATGAAAGCTTTTTGAGTTAAATGTCTTTAAGATGATCTTTAGACCTACCTTTTCAAAAACTGATGGGTCTTTACTTTCATTAGAAAAACTCTAAAATTTCACTTTCGGTAGCTAAGGGCGATTTTTTTCGAAGGATTCTAAGCTGTGGCAAGTTGTCTCTTTCGCTAGATAAAATGGTATGTGTGAGGCATTTTAAGTTTTCGAAAGAACAGAGACGGTTAACGGTCAGATTGTCCCATTGGATTCTCAAACCACCATCAGTACACAACATCATCATCTCAAGTGCTGCTAAAATTAACTGAAATCAGATCATTATATGATCTGGGCAAGTAACTGTTTGTCCGAAATGATTATTTAGTGAGATATGTTTAACCCTAATCTAGTAGATCTGGTCACCATAAATCCACATCATTCATCCTTACCTGATCTATCATGTGGTTTTTCCATCCTGGTCAAATGATACAATCATCACTGTGATTTGAGTTTCATTCTTTATCAAGGGTTTTCGTTCAAATATTTTCCCCCATATCACCCATTTTCCTCCGCCCGAACTTCAATTCGTCCCCTATCAATTCCACTGTATCTCCCCACACCTAATTTTATTGTATTGCAGGTATTGACAATTGTTATTGCAGATGAAGAAGGGAGGAACTTTGCTTAGGAAGGAGCTCAATGACATAACTTATCTGGAATCTTACCTTGAGATTTTCCAGATGTTCAAAGATGTTGGCTGCTACAAGTCCTATGAAAAAATCCAAGGATTTCATCAAGGTGTGGCTGAAGCATTAGCATTAACCTTTAATGGAGCCAAAGCCAAAATTGGAACAATTGAGGTACATGTTGATGAAGCAATTGTTGCAGCAGCAACAGAGATGCCTAAGACTAGTGAAATATGGTCCAAGTCAACCACTACCAAAGACATTGAATTCAGGTCTTATCTCAAACTTGAACACAAATGTATTACTTTGAAAAAGGACCTCCCTAGATCCTACTTGGAAGAAAAGTGGCAACAATTGCTCAAAGCCATCCAGGTATACATAACGTGTGAAGGCAGATATAGTAGAGTAATGTTCTACCACTTCAAGCTCATGAACCATTTCACAGGTAGATGTCCTTTGAATCTACCTTTCTACCTTCACAAAATATTGACAAAGATGACACACTAGATCCAGGCCATACCTAGCAAGGTGCAGGGTAGACTTTTCCATCACAGTCTTATCAAACTCATAGTCTTTCAAGAATTATAGAAGAGGGATAAGAGTTGGGAGTATCTTCTTTTCTGGGGTGATTTTGAACTAGAACCCCAGCCCAAGGACAATAAGAAGACTCCATCCACTAAGTCTTCAATTCCATAGAGCAGTAAAAGGAAAAGGAGAGCCATTTCCCTAGTAATTACAAAGGGGCCATCTTCTTCTTCCAAGTCCAAGAAAGCCAAAAAGAATCTTGTTTTTAGCTAGGATACAGAAGAGCAAACAAATGCCTCTGGTAAAAACGTTTTGAATCTACCTTATACAGATTCAGAGGAGGATTTGGAGCCAGTGGAAAGAGAGATTCCTGAGCAAGTTGCTCTTGAAGAAGCATCTTTTTCACCAGAGTTTCCAGACTTGGAGATTCCTGGAACATCAACAAGCAGACACAGCAAGGTCAACACACCATCAAAGATTGAAAAACTCAAAGAAGAGATATTAGAGATGAATTTGCTTGAGAGGGTCATCAAATCCCAAAATTAGACTATAAGCAACACCTCAGATGAGGGAAGAGATTGTTTTGAAAGGTTAGATAAAATGCACGTAAGGGAACAGAAGAGGAATAAGAAATTGCTCAAGGATAATCGTAAATTGCTTAAAATGATTAGAGGTTTAATGATCAAACTAAGGATAAAAAATCCTAAGCCAAGAGCACATTCTGATTTAAGATCTCTAGTTGAAGTTGCTGAGAACCTAAATGAAGACCCTAAGGAGTATGTGGATTGAAGAAAATCCATTTTTGTAGTTTTGAACAGTTGTAGAAAACTCAGAATTTTCAGCATCTTATTCGCTTTCCTCAAGGCATTGTTAGCAACCGAAAGCTATCTTTTCAGCAGCTAACCCTATTCTGTTTTACTCTTGTAAACCACTGAAAGCACAAGGAATGAAAAAATGTTCATATTTTTTCACAGATCGAAGTTTTTGGTGTCCAGATCCTATGAAAGGGGTTCCAAATGAAAGATAAAGATTAAAGGGATACAGATCATCACCCTTTTCAAGTTTTTGAGGTTGGTATTAAGGCAAGAAGGTTAAGTGGCTTTTAAAATTCTTGGTAAAGATTGTCCATTTGTCAAAGAAGGATTTCAAAGTGCCTTTTCATCTTTTTGACAATTATTGAAGATATTAGATATGGCTTAAGCTCTCAATATTGTGGAAGATTTAGTTAATAAGACTTTGACCCTTAAAGCAGGACTAGATTTTGAATTATACTAGTTTTGATTTTATTCTATTTTGATTATTTCAGATCCATTTTCATAGGATCTTGAACTGTTATGTAAACAATATAAATCCTATGATTTTAAAGAAAGTAGGAGGAGACTGGATAGTGAAGGGAAGCATGGGAATGTTCCCATCCATTGTAGAAATGTTTCTAAAACTGTAACTGACTTTTATGAATGAATACAGAGGCACTATATTTCCAGATTCTTGTGTTGTGTTTAAGTGGTGAAGTTTTCTCTAATGTAATTTGTCATTTTCCTATTTCACATTCTTCTTTCTTTCTGTATTGTTTATGAGAATATAATTTGCAGGATTTGTCCTTAACACCCTTTGCTGGCTCGAGACAATATCTATGTTTTCCTCTGAGTTTGAAATGAAGAATTTAGATATACTCTACTCTACATTTGAAATGAATTTCAATCTATCCTTCTTTTCCCATATTATAAGCTCAAAGGATCCACTGTCATGACTATCATGCGTGGTCATATTTTGTCTTAGTTATCCATTCATATGTTTTCTTTTATTTTTGAATCCATTTTTCCCAATGACCCTTTGCTATCTCAACCAAAAACTTTAAAACAAATCTTCTTCTACATAGCTAGCCTAAGATAAAATATCAAACAAAGATAAATTTGACAAAGAGATCCCTCTTTGAGTATTGGAGGGCTAGATCCCTGACTCAAAGTGGTTTTGATGTTGCCTCTGTGACTGCTATCACATCCTTGGGCAAATTACAGAGTGCTAAAAGAATGGAAACCATACTGGGGAACTCTCCCCAGTATTACACTTCAAAGTTCCAGATCTGATCACTGATGGTGGATAGTGGTCAAACATAAGAATGCTGAGATCATTCACCTGGAGACTCCAAATCAGCTCCAGACAGTGCCAACTCAAAGACTCCACTAGAGGAAGAACCTGAAGGATGGCCAAGCAGCCAAGAAAGACCAAGTACTCTAGCTCAAATTGTATTCATGATATTATTGGTTTCATCTGCAATTACTTTCTCTCTTATCATGATCCTGGTCCATAGTATATTGTTGAAATTCAGGATGATCATTTTCAAACTGAAGAGCCTCAAGAGACTAAACCCCAAATTGTAAATTATGTACATACTCATACACCTGTGCACATCCCAAATGCACCTGTAGAAATCGTAGTGAGACATAAGCCTCCTTCTTTATCTCCTACTTTTGATAAACCTCCGGATGGTCATAAGCCTATTGCTTCAGCTCCTATACCTACCAAAATCCCAGACAGATACAAGCCCCTAGATTTTCCTCCTATCCTCCATGACCTCCCTGCAAATTACACCAATAATCTACCCAAGTTTGATGGAGAGAATGCCAATATTACTGTTGAAAAACACATCCAGAGGTTTGAATATTTTCTTGACCTTTATGAGGTCGAATATGACAATGTCTATATCAGGATGTTTGCCTTGTTTTTGCAAGGAAAAGTTAAAAATTGGTTTAAAAACCTCCCAGCTGCAAGCATCAGAAATTTTCATCAGTTCATGCAAGTTTTCTTAGATAGGTGGGTGATCATGAGAAATGTATTTCTTATCCTAGAATAATATGTCCACTTGAAAAGAAAACCCGGAGAGACAGTACAATAGTTCTCAACCAGGTTCAATGAGGTGTATCATTCAATACCTATGGATGTAAGGCCACCTCCTGGTTTAGCTCAATTGCATTACCCAGAAGCCTTTGATCTAGAAATGACATGTCAATTGTTGTTGCAAGAGTTGACTCTAGGCTGTAATATAGCCAAGACTTAGCCCATTTTAAAAAGATAAAAGTTATTTATTGTTTAGAACTTGACCTGGGTTGCAGCAAGCCAAACCTTGAAAATTGATTTTGAGTGCACTTCTGACCTAATACACTCAGAGATAGTTTCTCTCAATAGCCAAGGTCTCTTTACTCAGGAATATCCAATAATTATAGTAAGAAGGCCAGATTTCTTATTAGAAAATATTTTAAATCAGGTTGGGGGTTGATCCAGAAAAAAAGTCCATTGGGCATGGGGTCAAGTGAAAACCACAGAAAGGAGATCATAGCGGTGATCGCATTACTTGCAGAAAATGAGGCAAAGTAATTCTATCTTTCAACTATAAATAATCATGACATAATAGCAGAAAAAGGAAAAGAAAAGGTCATCATAGCGAAAGCATCTATCAAGGATGAATTTCCACTACGACTTTGGAAGAAAAAACTGAAGGTTGATGGCTAAATACAGAGCACTTGTCTGGAGTGAATTCTGATCGGTCATCATTGAAAACAAAACTTTTATCAACTACGTGTAAGGAGCATGTAAAATGAATTCCAAACATATTTTAACTCCGCCGATAAAAGAACAGATAGATAATATGACAAAAAGAGGACATAGTGAAATAAATGACCATAATGAATCTCATAATATCAAGAAAATGTGTCACTCTGTATAATTCCATTTCTGGCTCTCAAAATAACTCTGCATTCCAAAAGGAGCTCTCTACCCTAGAGCTTTCTCCCGGCTTCCCCCCCACTTTTACAATGAATGCATCTCTATATAAATTACCCCTCTCAAAGAGGTTGAATCTGCATCATATCATAACTGAAAATTAACTAAATTCAACTGTCTTTAACTAATTATAACTGTAATCTAAACTAAACTAAAAGTACAACCAAAATCCTAATTTATGAATTGTTTATAACAGTGTTTGATCCGCCTCCATGCGCAAAAAACTCTGCAGTTGTCGGGAGTTCATGATAAATAACCATATCAACATTAGGAATATCCAGACCAGGAACAACCTCATCATTAGCAAATCAGCATGTTAAAACATTCGTCGTGAAAGCCAGCAAAAGTCTTCACTCGCTGATTCTGATGAATTTCATTACAGCATAGCAGACCCTACTATGAATGTATTTCCTCATTCGAAGATCCCAATGATATACCTGCCCATCTTCTGCAAATTGCTCCATGTTCGCAATGGATCTTTGAAGTTATTCCATCGCACTTTTGAGTTCCTCTAGGTTCCAAAAATGGTTCTGCTACATGTTCCTTAGATCTTCTCCTCTTCACTATCATGTTTCCTCAATAAATGGGAGAGTTGTATTTCTGTTAATAGATGCGGCAACTTCCGTTTCAGCTATCCATTAACTGTTTATTTTAATGTACAAATTAAGTTATGGCGGCCGTTAGCATCAAAAGAACCATGATTAAGAAGTTTGTTCATTGATCCCTGTCCTAGACTTCAAGTCAAAGTCGCTCCACAATTTTAAGTGGAGGGATGCAAGCGGTGTGTGGAATTTGAGTGTATTATATCCACAGCAGAAGCAACAGCCGAATTTCGTGTCTATCAATAAAATAAAATCTGAATACATTCTCAATGCAATTGGCCTGTTGACTTCGTAGTCTTTCTGCTGTGCCGTTTTCGTCATGCCCACTCTCTTCCATTTTCAATGCATATGTGATTGCACAACCCCTTTTTATTGGAGTAAGATAATCACGTAGTAAACAGATTCATTTAAACTCTTAATGTATTGAATTTATACTCCAGTGATATTTATAAAAAACATACATCCACCAGATTAGACAATTCCTTATCTTATTAAGTTTGGTTGCGATTTTCTCGTTCGGTGATATTTATAAAAACCATAAATCGAGCAGATAAGGAGAAGAATTACTCTTCCCACTTCAATGCAATGCCTTCGACTCCTTTCCTTCGTATCCTGCTGCTGAATCTTTAACCCTGGTCCAATTCAATTGTTTCATATCCCGCATTACAATCTCCCATGAAGGGTTATCACCCGTCGACGTAATGATGGAACCGTGAATTGGCTTTCGGCTTTTCGGAGGAATAACCGTAGTGTGAAAAACGATATTAAAAATCCTGAAATCACGTGATTGGTGTGTGGCGTGTGTTGTCCACATTTTGTGCATGCGGCATGCGTTGGTGTTCGGTCCACGTTCATTGTTTATGGCATCTTGCTCGTGTTGAATACAACGATTCATATGTGGCTATCTCTCCCAACAAAAAATGTGACCATAATCGATGCATGCTGAGATTTTGCGTAACATATTTAAACGTCCTTCATGTTTGTTGCTAATAATTGCAGACATAAACCCACAGGATGAACTCCTGGTAGACTTCTCTTGAAACATCTTCTCAGAATGGTAGTCTGATTTGCAAATCGAGGACCTCATCCACACCATTGCCGACGCATAATAGAATAATAATATCAAACCGCCAAATAAACGGAGAATGGTTAATAGAAACCCAGACCCTTCGAATTTTAGAAAATATACTACAAAGGGCTATCCCTTTACCTCCAATTGATTCCCTGTAATTGATTAGGCAGCAAGTCTTGTCAAACACCACTCCGCGAGTATAGTATATTCGGATATGAATGCAATGTCGCTTCACCAATTCCTCTCATACCTTTCTTAGTATAATCATGGTTGCCACCGAATGAGATTGTCGGGCTATCCCTTTACCTCCAGTGGATTCCATGTAATCGGTTAGGCAACAAGTCTTGTCAAACACCACTCTGCGAGTATAGTATCTTTGGATATGAATGCAATGTCATTTCACCAATTCCTCTCATACCTCACTTAGTATAATCATGGCTGCCACCGAATGAGACTGTCACACATATGAGTCCCTGAGAAAAAAGGCTACGTCGAGCACAACATGAAGCCCTAGTCACTGTTTGTGAAGGATCCAATCAACTCTCCAAGAGAACGTCCATATGCAGACCCTGTTAAAATTATGAGAATGAAGAGGCTTGATGGAAGTAATAGTCCATACGTTACCAATAGCAATCGCTATAAAATAAAGCGTGAGTGATGATTGATGAAACTCATCTATTGTGCCAGAGCTGAAGATATTTTTAATGGCACCAGCATTTGTTGTGAAAAGGAGGCTTTCCAGATCATTGTATTGACCTGCTGGATAATTGAAAGGCTGAAGTTTCCTGTGTTATTATTGATATTATTAGCTTCCGATTGATGAGAGCATAGATTCTTAGATTCTTCTCAAGAAAGTAGTTGTAAACTGCCCCCACAATTCCTCCAATGATTCCAAGAAACTGATACAATGTCTATTGGCAAAATATGAAGCAAATTTCCAGATTGCAAGTCTCGTATTTGCAGAACATACTTGATATCACTTAAATAGCTTCCAACTGTATAAAGTCTACCCGAACCAACATATACCTAGGAGCATTTTATTTGTTCGAAAAGTGAACAAAGCACCATTATTTGCAACAAAATCATACCTTTCACTTGTATATTTCGAACCCTGGCATGTTGATAGGCTGCTTCAAGCGCAGGTAACGTTATCTGAAAATTATTACTACTGGTGCACAGGACAGGTATCATCTCCGCTCCTGTGCGCCATTTTAGATTTCTGTCAAAACATAAGTTTCTATATTGAATTATACAAGTGCCTTAGTAAAATTGGAAATCTTCAATATCTATTACAACACCAATTAAGATAAAGAAACACTGCAACCCTTGAAGAAATGCAAAAGATGGCAGTGGATGTAGAATCCAATTTGATGCACAAAAGATCCAAGCTAAGAGCAGAGGAAAAGGCCAAAACTGAAAAGAAGCAGGTAAAACCTTCAGAAGTGAAGCTAGACGTCCTGGCCAACACTGTAAAAGAGATGATACCGAAAATTAGTAACAGAGGGGAAATTGATGTTCAAAGACATCATGTTCCATTGATTTTAGAGAAACAAAAGGTCAATGTTCCCAAACATTTTGTAGCTCACCCTTGGTACCATGGTTTGGATAATGATTCTTTCATGTATTCAATTCATAACATATTCAAAGATGAAGTTCTAACTCATCTTGTTGAAGATCCATCAGCTAATATGATGTGCATGTTTGATGAATTTTCTTACTGGGATAATATACACAAGTGTGATCAGTATGATGATGATCATGAGGCTGAAATAGATGTTGATTGTTCGAAGCAACCAACAGTATGTCATTGGCAAGAAGAAGATCAGTTACAACTCATATATGACAATTGGCCTCTGCCCAACAATCATGACAGCGATGAGGAAAATGCAGAAAATCTCAGAGTAAGTGGAAACACTTTGCCCTTATGTTTCTCATCTTTTCAATTTCTAAAAAGAAACTCTAGGCCAGTTGTAAATAGTGAAGATAGAAAATTCTCTGATCAATCAGTTGAAGATGCCATTGTTGATATGGAGGCTGTTCTAAACCCAGAATTGCATCCCTTGACCTACTTTGATTTTCAAATTTCAGATGAAAGATTAAATCCTGAGACAAATTATGAGTTTGACCAAAATAACTCTATACCATTATGCTTTAATTCATTTCAGTTTTTGAAAAAGAATCTTGAGTATATGCTAAAGGATAAACACACAGAAAATCAAGAAGTCTCGGTGGAACCAATGCAATAGTCATTTCAATTTCTACAGGATCCAATATTTAATGTGTTGGATGACTTGGGTTGTCAAAGTCATTTTCCATCATCCAGCCATGGGATAAAAATCTGTTATGATATCGACATGATCAGGCAAGCAACTTCTCTGTCTTTTTCAACAGAGGTATCATTTCAAGACCCATCAGAAAATTTGCAACCATGTCAGGAAGTGGATGAGGATGCAAATAGCATAGATACAGTGCCAGAGCATGTTACTCACTTGGATGAATCTAAAAATCAAGGAACATGTCATTTCTACCTTGATCCTATAGTCACCTACATGGAGAAATTTTTCACTATAGAGCCTCAATCTATCTCTGGCATTACTTATGTTCTTCAAGATTGTCGAGGTCTCTATTGTAAAGATGAATCATGTTTTCAGCAGTGGCCATTACACTTTGTAGTTTTGAAACTATGGACAAAATGTCAATTTGCCTTTTTTACTGTGCTAACAAGCAATCAAGCAGTCCTCTGGTCTCAACAGTTGCTTGATTGGCTGCATTGGCATTATTGTATCATTTAGAATGACAAATTATCAGTAGCATAGGGTAGGTAGGAGAATGTGAATAAGCTCAACATTCTAAGCATCTCTTTTTCATCAATGTTCATTATGGTTTGGTTTTTAGTTGCAAGATCAAAAAGGTACAGGTGCAGAATACGATTGTGGGATCAGCCCAATGGACAAGGCACTGATTTATGAATCTGGAGAGCTGGGATTCTTGACACCTCCTCAAGAGATGCCATCCCCAATTGGAGCCTATGTTAGTATTCTATAATGATAGGAGACCTAATCATTCAGATATGATTGGTGAGTATCATGATGAAGTTCCTGGCTTGATGGTCTTGTTATCTATTGAAATAAAATTTGCCAAGTTATGGTCATTTAGGTACTAAGATGACTTGAAAGATATTTTGAGTTAAATGTCTTTAAGACAATATTTAGACCTACCTTTTCAAAAAATGATGAGTTTGTACTTTTATTAGAAAAACTCTAAAATTTCACTTTCGGCAACTAAGGGGAATTTTTTCGAAGTATTCTAAGCTGCCGAAAGTTGTCCTTTTCGGTAGGTAAAATGGTATGTGTGAGGTGTTTTAAGCTTTCGAAAGCATAGAGCCGATTAATGGTCATATTTTCCCATCGGACTCTCAAACCTCCATCAGTACACAACATCATCATCTCAAGTGCTGCTGAAATTAACTGAAATAGGATCATTATACGATCTGGGCAAGTAACTGTTTGTCTGATATGATTATTTAGTGAGATTTGTTTAACCCCAATCTAGTAGATCCGATCACCATAAATCCACATCATTCATCTTTACCTGATATATCATGTGGTTTTTCTGTCCTGGTCGAATGATACAATCATCACTATGATTTGAGTTTCATTCTTTATCAAGGGTTTTCGTTCAAATCGTTTCCCCCATATCATGTATTTTTCTCCGCTCGAACTTCAATTTGTCCCCTATCAGTGCCATTGTACCTCCCCATGCCTGATTTTATTGTATTGTAGGTATTGACAAATGTTATTGCAGATGAAGAAGGGAGGAACTTTGCTCAGGAAGGAGCTCAATGACATAACTTATCTGGAATCTCACCTTGAGATTTGCCAGATGTTCAAATATGTTGGTTGCTACAGGTTCTGTGAAAAAATCCAAGGATTTCATCAAGGTGTGGCTAAAGAATTTTCATTAACCTTTGATGGAGCCAAAGCCAAAATTGGAACAATTGAGGTACATGTAGATGAAGCAATTGTTGTAGGAGCAACATAGATGCCTAGGACTGGTGAAATATGGTTCAAGTCAACCACTACCAAAGACATTGAGTTCAGGCCTTATCTCAAACCTGAACATAAATGTATTACTTTGAAAAAGGACATCCCTAGATCCTACTTGGAAGAAAAGTGGCAACAATTGCTCAAAGCCATCCAGGTATACATAACGTGTTAAGGCAGACATAATAGAGTAATGTTCTACCACTTCAAGCTCATGAGCCATTTCACAGGTATATTTCCTTTTAATATTCCCTTATACCTTCACAAAATATTGACAAAGATGACACACCAAGTCCAGGCCATACCTGGCAAGGTGCAAGGTAGACTTTTCCATCACAGTCTTATCAAACTCATAATGTTTCAAGAATTACAGAAGAGGGATAAGAGTTGGGAGTATCTTCTTTTCTGGGGTGAATTTGAACCAGAACCCCAGCCCAAGGACAAGAAGAATAATTCATCCACTAAGTCTTCAATTCCACAGAGCAGTAAAAGAAAAAGGAGAGCCATTTCCCCAGTAATTATAGAGGGGCCAACTTCTTCTTCCAAGTCCAAGAAAGACAAAAAAATGCTTGTTTTTAGCCAAGATATAGAAGGGAAAACAAATGCCTCTGGTAAAAAAATTTTGAATCTACCTTATACAGATTCAGAGGAGGATTTAGATCTAGTGTAAAGAGAGATTTGTGAGCAAGCTACTCTTGAAGAAGAGCCTCTTTCACTAGAGTTTCCAGACTTGGAGATTCCTGGAACATCAACAAGCAGACACAACAAGGTCAGCACACCATCAAAGATTGAAAAAATCCAAGAAGAGATATTAGAGATGAAGTTGCTTGAGAGGGTCATCAAATCCCAAAACTAGACTATAAGAAACACCTCATATGAGGTAAGAGATTTTTCTGAAAGGTTAGCTAAAATGCACGTAAAGGAACAAAAGAGGAATAAGAAATTGCTCAAGGATAATCGTAAATTGCTTAAAATGATTAGAAGTTTAAGGATCAAACTAAGGATAAAAAATCCTAAGACAAGATCACATTCTAATTTAAGAACTCTAGTTGAAGTTGATGAGAACCTAAATGAATACCCTAAGGAGTACGTGGATCGAAGAAAATCCATTTTTGTAGTTTTGAACAGTTGTGGAAAACTCAGAATTTTCGACAGCTTATTCGCTTTCCTCAAGGCGTTGTCAACATCCAAAATTTATGCTTTCAACAGCTAACCCTATTCTGTTTTACACCTGTAAGCCACCGAAAGCGCAAGGAATGAAAGAATGTTCATATTTTTTCCCAGATCGAAGTTTTTGGTGTCCAGATCCTGTGAAAGGGGTTCCAAATGAAAGATAACGATTAAAGGGATACAGATCATCACCCTTTTCAAGTTTTTGAGGCTAGTATTAAGGCAAGAAGGCTAAGTGGATTTTAAAATTCTTGGTAAAGATTGTCCATTTGTCAAAGCAATATTTCAAAGTGCCTTGCCATATTTTTGACAATTATTGAAGATATCAGATATGGCTTAAGCTCTCAATATTGTGGAAGATTTAGTTAATAAGACTTTGACCCTTAAAGTAGGACTAGATTTTGAATTATACTAGTTTCGATTTTATTCTATTTTGATTATTTCATATCCATTTTCATAGGATCTTGAACTGTTATGTAAAGTCTATAAAGCCTGTGATTTTAAAGAAAGTAGGAGGAGACTAGACAGTGAAGGGAAACACGGGAATATTCCCATCCATTGTAGAAATGTTTCTAAAACTGTAACTGACTTTTATGAATGAATACATAGGCACTATATTTCCAGATTCTCATGTTTTGTTTAAGTGATGAAGTTTTCTCTGATGTAATTTGTCATTTTCCTATTTCACATGCTTCTTTCTTTCTATATTATTTATGAGAAGATAATGTGCAGGATTTGTCCTTAACACCCGGTGTTGGCTCGAGACAAGATCTATGTTTTCCTATGAGTTTGAAATGAAGAATTCATATATACTCTGCTCTACATTTGAAATGAATTTCAATCTATCCTTCTTTTCCCATTTTATAAGCTCAAAGGATCCACTAGCATGACTATCCTTCCTGGTCGTATTTTGTCTTAGTTATCCATTCATATGTTGTATTTTATTTTTGACTCCATTTTTCCCAATGACCCTTTGTTGTCTCAACCAAGAAATTTAAAACAAATATTTTTCTACATAGCTAGCCTAAGATCAAATCTCAAAAAAAGATAAATTTGATAGAGAGATCCCTCTATGAGTCTTGGAGGGCTAGATCCCTGACTCAAAGCGGTTTTTATGTTGCCTATGTGACTTCCATCACATCCTTGGGAAAATTATAGAGTGCTAACACCAGTCAATATTGAATTCATCCACAATTTCCTGGCCTTTAAGACACTGATCGAGCTCCATAGATTCTTGGGCCTCACAAACTTGTATTATAGGTTTATGTTGGGGGTTCTCTCATATTGCTTGGGCCCTAAGTCAGGTGACCAAGGGTGGAGCCAAGGCCATTTTTGTTTGGCCTATATTACAACATAAATAATTCAATTATTTTAAATGTTTCCTCTTCTAAGCACTAGTCCTTATTCTTCAATACTTGAAAAAACCATTTTAGATTATGCAATCAGTACGGTCCTCACTTAGCATGAGAATTCGATGTCCTATCACAATGAAACACTATATGATGTTGTTCATAGATACTTCACCTATGAAAAATATATGTAATCCATTGTATAGTTAGGTAAACAGTGCAAGAATTGCGCTATGGGAAAGGAAATGATCATCCACATTGATCTCAAGCCTCTATAATTCATGCAGACACAAGGAAAGTTACGGAATGAATTCCATCAAAAGTGGTTCATGTACCTGCAACAATTCCACTTGAACATCAATCACAAGAAGGAAAACACCAAACATGTTGCATACTACCTCATTCAACCCCCAGTTTTGACACTAACCACAATTATTAACTCATGTGGGCATGAGACCTCCAGGTGGCCACAATTATACAAAAGTGACTCTGAATTTGTTGTTATCTATTGGATATTGAGCACAAGAAAATTAGTTCCATACTTTCATCTCCAGGATGGACTACTATGTCAGTTTAATCATATTTGTGTTCCTTCAAGCGAGTGTGCAAAGTTGATTTTGGAAGATCATTACGATCGGATGGTAGAACACTTTGGCATGGAACCAATAGTGGTAGTATTGAAAAAGGATTTTTATTGGTCAAGTATTTAACAAGATGTTCAAGTACAAGATGATTCAAAATGAAAATGTATCCTTGGTATATATAGGAGACTAGGAGGTTTAATGGCCTAAAGCCGACATAAATAAAATAACATTACTAATCT
>SNQJ01S0152888.1:0-22852 GCA_010110895.2 Picea sitchensis | reverse complement strand
CGTTGGATATACAAAGCAATTGAGAGCTTTGGCTAATTTATAGTGAATGAAATTATGAGTACTGCTAGAATCAATTAGGACTATTACCTTTTTATTTTTGATGTATCCTTCGATCTTGAGGGTTTGAGGAGTGCTAATTCTAGCTAATTCATTACAAGATATCGTGGGAGTCAACTCTTCAGGAGAAATTGCTTCTACGTTTTCAACTTGAGATGGTTCTTGTTCTTGTTATTCTTCCTCTTCACAATCTATGTAGAATAATTTCTTCTGACCACACTTATGTCCCTTACTGTACTTGCTGTCACAATTAAAGCATAAGCCTTTTACTTTTCTTTCCTCCAATTGTTGAGGTATCAACCTTGTAGGTTGAGGTGTTTTAGAAGAAGGAGCATTATTCTCTCTATAGATGTTGGGATTGGCCCTTCTATTAGCCATAGCCATATTTTTACTTTCAACATTTCTTGCCACCTTAAATGCATTCTCCAATGATTTGGGTTCCCAAAGGTGAACCTCATGTTGAATGTTATAATTTAAAGTTCCTATGAACACATCAATCAAGTTCTCATCTAGAATATTTGTTACCTTTATATTCAATCTTCGAAAGTTCTCAATGTGCTCTGTAACTTAACCCTTTTTCTTGAGATTTATCAATTGGCTAAAGAAGGTATTGCTCATTGTATCCTCATAGTGTGCTATCATTTATTCCATGAAAATTGTCCAAGTGACGAGTGATTTGTTAGAACAAAGCCATATAGTGTGATATCATTTCTTCCATGAACATTGTCCAAGTGGACGCAGAGTGATTTGCGAACAAAGCCATCGATACCAAAACAAATTGATTAGTTCTAAATATAAGAAGCAATTAAAATTTTTGTGTATGTGGCACATTATGGAGATTCTCAAAGAATCGGGGCTTCCATCCTGGTATCCATGTGACTGGGTCCTGCCATCAAACTTCCTCATGTCAATCTTAGGAACATGGCTGGTCTTCAAACCAAAGTTGGAGTTTCTCCATTCTTGATTCACCTTCCTTTGTGTCCATTACTCATGAATTTCATGGGATGCATTTTCACCAGTGTCTCTCTCTCAAGACTTAAAATTTTCAATACTTCCATGGATCTCCCCTTTAAACCATTCATATTATATCCAACTTAGCTTCCATTGAATACTATTATTAGTATCTGCTAGCTTCCATTGAATCCATCTTAGTATCAAACTTAGCTTCCATTGAATCCACTCAACTTAGCTTCCATTGAATCCATCTTAATATCCAACTTAGCTTCCATTGAATCCATCTTAATATCCAACTTAGCTTCCACTTAAATCCATCTTATTTGTAGTTCATTTATGTCCCTAATGCATTTCTTTCACCTTCATCAAGAGTCCAAGTAGGATTCTCTCGAGGCTTATTTGGTGTAGAAGGTCCCTTTTGGGTGCATGTTACAAGTATCACTTTTGAACCTTGATTTTGAGGTGGTTCTCACTAGACAATATTTTAATCCCATTGTATCTCCCAAGTTTCAGCCCCTTCTGGGTATGAAGTTTTCCTTATGTATTTCTCTGGATATGTCTCTCCTGTAATGCCACACAGGCCTGGATCCAAATTGATGTGCCAAGTGGAATTTAATGTAACTCTGAATAACTTGGTTTCAATTTTTTTGCCTTTCCTGGAGATGTCATTTGTATAGCGTGCCCTGCAAAAATAATTGATATAAAAAATTCTGAAACTCGTACTCAAAATATACAGACTTCCATCCAATGCAACCAGTCTCACTTAATTTGGATACTTAGGAAGAATTTATGATTGTTTTACTCCTGAACACCTTCTTGAGACTAGCCAATAGGGACTTAGTCAAATACCCTATCTTACACACAAGTGTATCTACAAATTTAAGATGACACAGAAGTTTAACTTGTAACCACAGCTATAATTTAATTTCTGTAAATGTCCTCCGGAGTGCAGTGTCTGAAACATCACAGAAATTCTTTTATAGCAAAATCCCACAATGACTCATTTCTAGGTGATTCTAGAACCCGATCTTTGTACAAGCTATATTCTAGTATAAGGCCTCTGGAGCTGAATTTTTTAACCCAATGTACTCGATCTGTCTTATAAATACCCCCAATATTCTCCTCTGGAAACATTGTAGAAAAAAGTTATAGCGAAAATTCCACGTCTCGTGATGTAGCAACAAAACCCCAAGAACTTGAGCTCGATACCATATGTTAAGAACCAAACATCAATATAGCATAGAAAAACTCCTCGTGCACTCAACGCCTTGAAAAGAGATAATTAAAGATAATAAGCCTCTTAGAGGGAGAAACCTCCTTACCCCCACCTAAATGTCTCACAAGTACAATATGATTCAAAAATGAAAATGTCTCCTTTGGTATATATAGGAGACTAGGAGGTTTAATGGCCTAAAGCCGACATAAATAAAATAACATTACTAATCTAAATTACAACTAATGGCCTAAAGCTGACATAAATAAAATAACATTACTAATCTAATATGCCCCAATTAAGTGGTAATGAGCCAATATTAGGGCTTAACACATCCTATGGTCAATGATGGATACCAAGTTGGACAAATTAACTTCCTTCCACCCACTCACTGATGTAAAGAAGGAGGTAGTCAACAAGATGATTTCTCATATCTTAAGGATGTACAATTCCAAAAATTCTCTCACATGGGATGAGAGCCTTCCTTATTAAAAATATATACAAAATATCCCTCCATAGCTCTATTGGCCATGGCCTACAACCATGTTTAGGTGTTCTTTGGGTTCCATCCATTGGCCCCCATTGATGTAGCTCTATGCATTGCAACTGCATCAGAAGTGTCCTCCCATTCTCAGACTGAGGTTGATCGAGAAGCCAAATTTGTTGAACAAATACATCACATCCTACAATAAGTTCATGATATTTTCCAAAAATGCAACAACAAGTACAAGTAGTGCCATGATCAACATTGGGTACCACACACGTTTTAGGTGGGATATAAGGTATGGTTGAAATTGTACAAATATCACCTCATAGGACCCCGTCAGAATCATTTCCCACTTTGATATGGGCCTTACACAATCGCCAAGGATGTGGGTGAAAAATATTTTGAATAAGTATTCCTCATTTCCTTATCTTGCACCTTGTAATTAATGTGGAAGTGCTTCGACCAGATTTTCCACTTCTCCTAGACACTTCAGAAATAGTTGAGCACTTGGCCCCTACATAAATCAATCTTAACGGCATTGAATATGATACATTTGATCGGATCATGGACACCAAGATGAAGGTAATCCACTAGTATAACATCTATCTCTATCGGTTCGTCAAATAAGGGAAAATTCTTCACCAGGGCAAGTGGCTCACCAAGAGTTAGATTCAACAGAAGTTTCCCCATCTCATAGAGGAACTTGACACAATGGGAAAAATGTATTCCTAAGGAGGGAGGAATAATCCAATTGGATATTGGTGGTCACCCACCTTTCCCACTAATTCATAATGGTTCCACATCTTGGCATCTTTTCTACAATTTTTCGGGTCCCAAACTTCTGGGGTTGTTTTGAGGTTTTAAACTTTGTTTTTTTGGCGCAATAGAGATTAAAATGTAGTCAAAGGTAGATTCTAGGCTAAAAGAAATGTGTACTTCTTAAATATACCTTTCCAATGGGATATTGATAACCCCAAATGGATATTGTATGCAAACATTGCACCCCCTGGAAGTTGACGTATCAACTAAACACATCGGGCCCCACAAACCTTTTGGTGTTTCATCTTCTAGGGTTAGGGTTTTGGATGTTTAGTGTTTTTTTATTGATGATTTATGTTAAAATATTTTTTTCACCTCTTTTTAATCATCTTCTTATGAATGAGCATAACCGACACATCTCTCTCTTAAGAGATAATCTACCATCATTCTATCTAGCTTGTTTGCTTTGGATTTTAAAATATCTTGTATTCTAGATAGTCATTAGTAGAATATGAGTTTAGTTGTATTACTGTGTTTCTTGCAATGTCTTTGTGTTTTCCTTTTTATATCTTTGTCTTCATGTCATTCTCAATATAATCCACATCATAGGAATATATGAGTAAGGTGATCTCCCTTGTATAGATTACAAGGGAACTTGGGTTTGCGTCCTATTCATTTAAATTTCTCATCAATATTAATGACCCCAACATGAATTGCATTAGCTAGTTTCTTTCCTTGAGCATGACTTTTTATGTCTTGTTTCACATCTCCAAAATGACTTGCAGTGGTTGGTTTCTTATCCCCAACATGAGTTGTATTAGTTGGTGAATTTTCCCTTTGTGTTTGCTTCTTCTTCTTATTCTTCCTCTTTTTATTCCTTTTATACTTATAGTCGGTAGGATATAGACTTTCACCAAATGTGGCAGAAGGAGAAGGAATGGATTTCACTGGTGAAGAAGGAAAAGGGTCAAGATTAAATCAATTCACTTGACTTAATGTGATTATTTGATAAGACTTAGATGCATTTGGGACATTCATAGTGGACAATAGCCAAACAAGTAGGCCCACATTCAATACAAGAATATTCAATATGGCCATGAAGGAGGTGGAAACATTTCCGAAGAAAGGAAAACTAAAATAATCCCTTGGGGAAGGGGTCCCTTGGTTTGTAGTCACAAAAGCGTTTTCTAGCATATAACCTGTACTAGACGCAAAATGAGTGTTTTCTTATAATACATTGTTTTGAGGGAAGTTGGTTGGGATATGGAAAAATGGATGAATTCATCCACTTATTGTGTTTCTCTTTCCCATGAAGGTATTACTTCCAATTATCAAGATGGAAGTAAAAAAAATATCTTATTCCTAATGATAGAATGGATGTGCATATATGCCCATCTCCAAACAGAAAGGAAGGGAATGGGATAGATGAAATCCTATCCAACATGTTAAATATAGGGAAGATAGATGGTGTACTATTCATTAAATTTAGCATCCCAATTGATGGAATACTAAAGGAAAAGGCACCACCACCATATGATGTGGAGGGTTTTTTTCCCATACCACTATTAGGGGTCATCATGGAAGGTCCTAGACATCCACTTGATACTCTAGAAATAGGTTGGAAAGTTCTTATAATAGGGATACTAGAGATGGGAGGATTGAAATATATTCCAGAGGTATATGACATAGGGGTATGAGGATTCCCTAATCCCAAGTACTAACAACATTATCTATTGTGAACCACTAGTAAAAGGGATTTTCATTATGACTTGGACTATCGGAAGTTTGAGTGTGTAAAAGGAGAGGATTGTGATGCTCATTAAGAGGTAGGTTTAAGTTTTACCATGTACAATTAGTGAGATCCTCAACCTATATAGGACCAATATCATCCTTGGGAGGAGGAGATGGAAACCTCCTAAGAATTGGTACACAATCCTCCAAATATACTAAGAATACATTAGCCAAGAGTTATTCCTCACTAATATCTTCCCTTGAAGGATTGTTCAATTTTTTTATCCTCTTCCATTGGCTTCCCTCATAGGAGAGTCAATGTTATTGATCCTATGCCTTTGAGGAGGCAGCTCCACACTTTCTAGAGAAAGAACTCAAGTCCTTCTATTCTAAGAGAGTGGTTGGTCTACCACTTTAAATCAATCATTCAAAAGTGAAAAGACAAAGAAAATGTAAGGCCATCTAATAAACAAATAACTCCCCTGAAGTTCAACATATGTTGATTAGGTCATGAACCCAATATGGTGAAGAATTGATTAATAGGGCCTTCTAGAAATTGATATGTGTTGATTAATTCCCAAGATCAACTAACAAAGGTGTGAGAGACATTTACGGTAACCTCCCACAACAATCACCCAAGGTGTAAGTACCATCGTGAATATGGAAACCCTCTAGGGGAGATAAAACAATGATTATTCATATTCCTCAGGTACTGCAAGAACTTCCCACTTGTGGTCACCCATGAGATATCATATGAATGGACACTAAGCTTACTACTTTACAATCGGTGACCAGATAGAAAAATAATAGGTTGAGACCACATATTTGGTTTGGAATACAAATCTAAAATATAGAAGATAAGTGTTGTCACCCAAAGGACTTGAGACTTCAATCCAAAACCCCACTACAATAGAAACCAACAAACACCAACACAAGTGAAGGAGGGGATATCACCTCCAATTTCCCTAGTGAAACCTTGTGCTTAACACCTGTGATAGAGGTGTTATCTCAACAAGAAATTCATTATACTAATGTATTTTTCACTCACTATTCATGTTATAACACTAAATTGCACCATACATTCATACCTGGCATCAGGCCATCTTACTTACTATTTTTGCCAAGCCAACACTGAATAACTCTTCTTAAAAACACAATTTTTGAAGATGTACACGCCTTGCACCACTACTTCCCGTGTACACATGCTTCATGCACCACTACATCTTGTGTGTGTATTCTAGTTTCACCATTACAACAAGCATATACCCACAAAAGTTGCAAAAAATAAAACGTTTCAAGGGATTCGCTGCGATTACGGGCTATTGGGTAGTTTCCCAACTAATCCATCGCCTATAGCCTGTCATCAAACTGAATAACCATCCTTTTACCATATAAAAGGAGGTTTTCGGGTCTCATTCCAAGGAGAAACATATCTACAGTGAAACTCTACCCATTTCACTTTCCCCCCTTGCCCCAAGAATTTGCAACCACATTGTGAGTTTTGAGCCAAAATTTCCTATTCTTGTCTCTTTTTCCTCATTCAAAAGTCTATGCCCATTCTCTAGAGAGAAGTGTGAGAGAAGAAGGTTTTGTGGAAGCAGTTGGAGCTTAGTGAAGAGGCACCTAGGATCGGGTTCAAGGAGCAGTTGGCGATATCCTTTGTAAGTGACTTTGTGAGATTAATATAAATAAGTACTTTTTTCGTCCCGCCATATGATGTGTTCAATCTTTGTGTTTGATTTACATTTTATTATTACATCTAACCCACTAATTCATATATAATATGCATGTTCATAGTTTATTGTTTGTCATTTGGTGAATGCAAGTTAGCCTTGGGAGGAGATTTGTAGTCGAGAAACGACCGAGCGCAGAAGGATCGACACAGGATGCGAGGTTTCAGTTAAGACTACCGGATCCTTATACTGTGCATTTTATACATGAATGTGGGATATTGTCGAGATAGTTGTTAAAAGTATGAGACTTTAGACAGATAGCGATGCCTACACTTTAGAACCCTAGTGTAGTCCGTAGGGGGATTTTCCCACTATAGAAGAATTGGTGACCATATTGGGGAACGTCTAGGGTTTTTAGGGGATGTTTTTGGGTGTTTTAATTGGTTTAATTACCTCTTTGAGTTCTATGTAAGTTGTTGAGTCTTTAAGGGATTCTAGTCTACCATACCAGTACTCCTTGCCTAGCCAGCCTGACTATTGGTTTTCTTTTTTTAGAGAAGTTACAGAGGTGTACACAGCCTGCAGTGGGTCTATACGCATACATGCGCGCCCTACCTTTGGACAGCCTATGTACATACGTAGGCTGCTTAAGTGTCAATAGTGTGCTTGTGTCAAGAAGCCTTTTTCTTAAGAAGTGGTAGTCATCCTCTTCCCTGGTCGAAGTATGACTTCTCAAGGGTTTCTTGATTTAGTATTGGTCTCTATAGTTACAGTATTTAAGTCTAGGTTTGACGTCAATTCCTTTATCTTTCAAGATTGCTTGTGCTTTCGTTGAAAGGGTTTTTTGGATAAGTCTATGAGTCTTTTCAGTTTTAGTGTTTGTGGTTCTTTAAATGACTCCCTGCAATCCACAGTAGACTAGAAGTCAGTTTCTTTGGTCTTTTCTTGTCTACACTTTTCCCTTTTACTTTCTTTAGAAGAAAAGAAAAGAATTCATTTTCAAGTTTCTTATTTTGAAGCATAAAATAAAAAATAAATATTTTATCTTCTTGTTTGGTTAAGCAGTTAGGTTAGTTGTCTTTGCTTATCAGGAAGAATAGTTCTTTCTCAAGTTATTTATTGAATACTTAGGACTTTAAGTAGCTCGTAGTCGAGGGAATTTTTTTTTTAGGTTTTTCTTTTAAAAAAAGATCTTGAAAAGAAAGTTAGTTAGAAAAGTTGGCTAAAGAGTTTTCAATTTGCAAATATTTTGAAAAAGAAGTATTTTGTTTCCAACATTTGTTCTTCTCTTTTGTCTCTTTGCAAACACCACTAGCTTCATTTTCATTCCTTTCACTTAAGAAAAACCACTTAAAATTAATGCTTAATTAAAATTTATTAGACTTTATTTTTGTAGGGTCCATCTACTAGACTAGGCTAGATCATTGATTTAGGTTGGAGATGAAACTCTTCAAGGCTATAAAAAAAGCATACGAGTCTGTGATAGGGAGTGTCAAAAGTCTAGTAAACATGGAAGTTAAATATGACCCCCCTCTAACACAGGGGATAAACACGAGGTCGCATGAAGAAAGGTAGCGGAGATAACCCCTCCAAAGTCGGACAAAGCGTAGTAGGGAACACATATAGTGTACTTTTCTTGGGATTCTTTTGATTTCATTTTCCACGGAGCTTCATGGGTCTCGAATCCATTTGAGGTCCTCATTCGTCTTCTAGAAAAATTTCTTTCAATACCCTCGATAGGTTTTGGTGTAACGTCCCTGACCATCCATGTCGGGCCATGCTACACTAGAGAAATCTTATTGTTCTCTCTTTGTGGAACATATTATAACATACCTAGCATCCAACTGAGCTATGCCACATAAATTTTTGGAACTGCATGTAATTAAATTATACACACAGAACTCTTGTAGAAGAATTATATACAAAACGTAAACATACAAATACATCTATAAGTACACAGATTCACACTGAAATAATAGTAACATATACATGCAACATATACAGGAAATACCCATAAAAATAAACACAGTTAAAACCGCGTATATGATAACACATAAAAATAAACACATAAATAATAATGTAGCATGTAAATATATCACACAATTGACACTTATCTTGGAAAGAATGTCACCAACTGCATGCAGAACTTCCACGAACCTCCTAGCCTTAGACCACATTGTTCATCACTCTCAACGGTGAGTCACCCCCGAGATGGGACTAAACTCCACCTGAGTAAAGGGATTCCTAACCAGGCTAAAGGCTTATGGACAATAGGAAAGACTCCATATCAAGTTCTCACTCAACTAACAACATACAGTCCATCATTCCCCACATGCCTGTTCCACCTAGGAAGTGTTCCCCTTCTCTTCTCAATAGTCCTTCGGCTGCCCCACTTCCTTTCCGGTCTTCAACAATAGGTCGAAAAGGAAGTCTCAGAGCATTGTAGTTGTAGTTTAGCACCTTCAAGAAATCAATTCCCAACAATTATCTCACTCAGAGAATTGCCCATAGGCCTTACAACCCACCTCTTCAATATCCCATAGGCCCGACAACCTGCTTCTTCAATCCATCTCCCAAGCTAACCAGCTACACCCTCACAAAATGGTCATGGATATAGGTTCAATTAGAGTCATGAAGATACGAAGGATAGCTCAATAGTGTGTGAATACTCATGGATGATTGACTGGATGACCGAATGATGGAAGGAATGATGGGAAGAATGATGGAAAAGATGATAGAAAATGAACTAAGTCCCAACAATATGTATGCATGTCATCAACTTGACACTTATCATGTTGGGAGATACTTTGGCCCACTTGTCCCCAACTTTAGAACTTAGGATAAAATGATTATCCATACTTTATGATTTAAGAAATATTAATATAATATTCCTTTTTGGCTTAAGCTCCCTAGCTTAGGCCTTTTCCTTAACTTTTGGCCCTCCCTTTCCCTCACTAGTGGATTTTAGTCCCCCATCTCTTTTATCATGGTCATTTTGCACGCAACGATGTATTTTATATTAATTATGAGACATATATAAAAATAGTCGCACTAGCCTTCAATATCTAGCCTCTCTGGCCTAATCAAAACATAAGCATCCTAGCTTATAATAACTGGCTCACCAACCTATAAAACAAAACATATACAAAAAGGATCGTTGGCCTCAATATCGTGCACACTTAAGGTGTTGTGCGTGGTATCCTAAACTATGCACACTTCATCATTTTACTGCGTAGTACATATGTGCACTATGCCATGAAAGGTGCATACAAAAAATGATGTCAAACAACTCACCTGCTTAAGTACATTTGCATTTACATTTACAATTGGGTTTGGTCGAGGGATATTACAATCCCCTCCCCTTATTTATGCATTGTCCTAAGTGCATTATGTACCCATATACAGAAAAAATTTCAAAAATCCTCAAAAAGATGCGGGTATTCTTCTTGCATTGCATCCTCATGCTCCCAAGTAGCATCCTCAGGACCATACAAGGTACATTGGACCTTTACAAGCCCTATGGCTCGATTCCAGAGCTGTTTGATTTTCCGGTCTACAATGCGTATCAGATGCACTTGAAAAGCGCCTTCTTGTTGCACCTAAATCACATTCCAATCAATTACATGATTAGCATCAAGTATATATTTCTTAAGAAATGATACATGGAATACATTATGAACAGACATAGATGCAGGCAATGCAATCATATAAGCTACTTGACCAATGCTCTCTAGGATTTCAAATGACCCACAATAGTGAGCTGCCAACTTTGAACAATTTCCCAACTTCACGAAACTTTTGTCGGCTTTCACTTTCAAGAATACATGATCACCCACTTTGAATTCCCTGTGAGTTCTACCCTTATCAACATAGATTTTCTGTCTGTCTTGGGCAACCTCTAATTTTTTAATTTTTTTTATCATTTTCTCCTCCATTTCCCTGAGGAAATCTGGCCCAATCACTTCTCTATCTGCTGGGTTATCCCAACTTACTAGAGTGTTACACTTTTTGCCATAAAGTGCCTCTAATGGGATCATATTTAGATATGTTTGGTACCCATTGTTGTAAGAAAACTCTATCAAGTGTAGGTAGTCTTCCCATTTTGATGGTTTATCCATTACATACATCCTCAACAAATCTTCAATCACTTGATTCACCCTCTCTGTTTTCCCATCTGATTCTAGATGATAAGTTGTACTAAAATTCAAATTTGTTCCAAATCCGTTAAATAACCCTTTCCAAAATTTTGAGGTAAATTTTGGATCTTTGTTAGACACAATTGTCTTGGGTATGCCATGTAATATGAAAATTTACTTCATATAAACATCAACAATGTTTTATGCCTTGTGAGTGAGCTTAAATGGAACAAAATGGGCAGCTTTAGTAAGCTTATCCACCACTACAATGATAGATTCATGTTTCTTGTTTGTTCTGGGAAGTTTAGTGATGAAATCCATTGTTACAACTTCCCATTTCCACTCAGGAATGGGTAATGGTTGTAGAAAACCAGTTGGGTGTCTATGCTCAGCCTTTACCTTTTGTCATTCCAAAAATTTGTCAATAAAATCAACAACCTCTTTCTTCATGCTTGGCCAATAATATTGGCTCTTGACAACTGCAATAGTTTTCTGATATCCCGGGTTCCCAACATAAGGAACATTATGCATTTCTATCAATGTCATATTTTTCAACTCTCAGGAATTTGGTACATAAATTCCTCCCCTGTACCTGAGAATTTCATCATTATCTAGCTTGTAATCTTCAATTTTCTGCTATAAAATACCTTGTTGGAATTTTGCCACTAATTCCTTGTATTGCAAATATGATTTGGTATCCTCTATAATTTTGTCTTTCAAATCTGATTGGTACATGCTAATGGTTGTAACATCCAATTCATGTACTCTTCCCTTGAGTGCATTAGCCACTTTGTTCTCTTTCCCCTTGATATGCTTTATATCAAAGTCATATTCACTTAGAAATTCTAACCATCTGCTTTCCCTAGCATTTAGATTTGGTTGATCAAGTAAATATTTCAGACCATTATGGTCTGTTCTTAGCTCAAATATTTCTCCCATGATGTAGTGTCTCCATTTCCTTGACGCATGCACTATGGATTCCAACTCCAAATCATGAGTGGCATAGTGTTTTTCATGCTCCTTTAACTTCCTTGACTCATAACATATAACAAAACCATTTTGAGTGAGGACTCCATTGAGTCCTTCTTTACATGCATCTGTGCATACAATGAAGTCTTCATTTGGTTCTGCAATCCTTAGTATTGGAGCACTTGTTAATAACTATTTCAAGTGTTGAAAACTCTTTTCACAATCCAATGTCCACTAAAACTTCACACTCTTTATTTGAAAGGAAGTGATTGGGTGTGCAATCTTTGAAAATCCATCAATAAATATCATATAGTAGCCTGCAAGGACCATGAATGATCTTACCTTTGTCACATTATTTGGCACTGACCATTCTATAATGGCTTCTATCTTCTCAAGATCCATTGCTATCCGATCCGTTGAAATGATATGCCCCAAATAATGAATTTTCTTCTTATAAAATGAGCACTTTCTCAACTTGGAATACAACTGATGCTCCCTTAATACTTGCAACACCATCCTCAAATGATGTTCATTCTCTTCTTATGACTTAGAATATATAAGAGTGTCATCCAAAAATACAATGACAAACTTGTCCAAATATTCTCGGAAAACACCATTCATTAAGCACATGAAAACAACTGGTGCATTTGACAACCCAAATGGCACCACTGTGAACTCATAATGACCATACCTTGTCCTAAAGATAGTCTTGCTGATATCTTCCTATTTAATCCTTACCTGATGGTATCCTGACCTGAGATGTATCTTTGAAAATATCTTGGCATCCTTTAATTGATCAAAGAGATCATCATTCCTTAGCAAAGGATATTTGTTCTTCATAGCCACTTTATTCAATTGTCTTAAATCAATGCACAATATTAATGTTCCATATTTCTTCTTCACAAACAATACTAAGGCACCCCAAGGTGACACACTTGGGCGTATAAACCCCTTATTCAGAAGTTCTTCAAGCTTTATTTGCAACTCCTTCAACTCTGGTGTACTCATTCTGTAAGGGGTCTTTGACACTGGAGCTGCTCCAGACATTAGATTTATAGAAAAATCAATATCTTTGTTTGGGGGTAGTCCTGGTACCTCCTTGAACACATACTCAAAATCTTCCAAGACTGCATAATCTTCCAAATTTGGCACCTTACCTTTATGTGTCTCTTCCATATGTGCTGCAAATATTTGACACTCTTTTCTGTAACATTTCTTTAGCTGGAATGATGAAATTTCTCTGATGGTTACTACCCTAGGAATTCCCTGCACTTTCCTTAGGGTCCCTTCCTCATCCAAGCAAGTAAATTCCTTGTTATGATAGTCTAGGATGACATGATGTTGGTCCAACCAATCCATCCCAATTAGACAGTCATAGGAACCTAAAGGAAAGATGTTCAAATCTTCCCTCGTGTTCATTCCATTCATATCCATAAGACATGATTTAACCATCTCAATGAATTTTCTTTTATCTTCTGTAGCCAGCTGCACCAACCCAGATTTCCCATGATTGATTATTTCCAAATGCAAACTTTCCACCATCTTAGAATCTATATAACTATGACTAGCTCATGAATCAATTAAAATAGCAATGGTTTGGTTGTTGATCATACCTTCCACTTCAATCATATGTGACTGATACTCTACTTGCTTGTTATCCAGGGATGCATAGATCCTTGGCACATTTATACCCATGTCCTCCATTATTTCAACTCATTGTACATTGTGAACAATCCTCCCTTTTTCACCTTTGTGAGGACAATCTCTAAACATGTGAACTCCTTTACAACCCCAACATTGAATAGGTGGTTGCCTTGGCCTTTGACCCCCTGTTTCAATTGTTCTAGGCTCTCTGGGAGTTTTTTGTCCCTGCGTATTATTTCAAAAGAATGGTGGTTTATATCCCTTCTTCCTCTAATCCACCTTGAATTTATTTTCGTCTTCCCAATCTTTTTGGAAAGTTGGCATTGCTTTCTGATGATCATATAGGCATTTATCTCACCTTATGGTCTCCTCCAATGTCTTGGAATCATCATACTGCATTTTTTCACTGATAAATGATGGCAATCCACTCAAATACCTCTGAATATTAAATGTATCATCCTTCATGAAAGAGACATACTTCAGCAGTTCTAAAAACCTTCTCTCATATTCATCTATGGTCATACTCCCAAGCTTGAGTTCAAAGAAATCTTTCATTTTCCTGTCATAATATATCTTAGTCAAGTATTTCTTCTCAAAATACTTCTTGAATTCCCTCCAAGTAACACTTTTCTCTTTAATGTGTTGCACCTGTAGAATTTGATCCCACCACATGGATGCCTTTCCCTTGATTTGATAGATGGAAATTCTACCTTCTACATGTGAAGAATAATTATGTAATTGAAAATACTTTATCATGGCCAACAACCATGTCTCTGCATCTTCATCCTTCTTGTGCTCACCATCAAAAGTAGGAGGGTTGATTTTGTTCATTTCTCCTCGTAGATCATCTATCCCAGATCCCTTATGCTTCTTGACAAGGGATTGAATTGAGTTGTTGTGTGTCATCTTATTGGAATGCCTTGGGGAGTGATGGTGATGTCTCCTAACACTTCTTGCTTTTCTTTTCTCATCAGGAGGTCTGTGACTTCTTGATTTGCTTGAGCCACTCTCCTTATCCAAATTCTTTTCTATTATATTCAAGATCTCCAATAACTTCATGTGGAAGTCATCATGTTGCTCCTTGTCTATAATAAGATTTTCATTATCATATTTATGGCTTTGGAAATCCTTCTGTAAATTTTTAATGGTCTCTGCCATAATTACATTTTCATCCCTTTCTTCTCCATGTCCATTGGAGTTTGTTCCTTCAATACCCAAATCGACATCCATCCCTCGAATATCATCCTCTTTAATATAAGTCCCCTATGCCTCTTCCATTACTCTAGACTCTAAGATGATCTTGATCTATTTTTTGTTAACTCTGCAAAATGTGCAGCCAACAAAACTTTGTCAGGCTAACTGTTTCAACAATTTCATGAAAATATGAACCATTCTGGTTCAATAATATATATCAGAATTATTTCTTCTGATTTCCTAGAAATTTTAATGCCTTGATCAATTTTTTGGGTGAATAATTATATTCTTTTGTCCAATACCTTTCCAACGCCTGCTCACATGCTCAATTCTGAGTCTGGAGCAGAAAGTTATGGTCATTTGAAATTTTTTCGTTAACTTTTTTGTTGACACTTCAACTTGGCACAATTATACGTTGTAATTATGCACTCTTGCACTTACTCCATTGCATATTTCATAGGATATCAATTGGGTTTCTTCATATACATATGATGGACACTCTGTCCAAGTTTCACCATTTTCTAGTTTCTGGGTTCCTAGTTACAGCCTGTTGAAGTTCTAGGCCAAAATACCATATTGTAACTAATATGCTACAGGTGCCTTCTTTTCCATATAAAACACTTTTAGCATCCCCAAAAATTTAATTATTCTCTGGGAAAGTCTTCTACGGCTTAATATATTTCCATTGACTATTACTGTGCCTCAATCTGATTCTGGAGCAGAAAGTTATGGCACTTTGAAGTTAGTTGGGTCTTAAAACTTACCCTTCACTGTTTAAGCTGTAACTTTCTCATAAAATCTCTATTTGACGAACAATTTACACCACTAGAAAGATTTATCTGAGCTCTTTCATTTGATATATAGATACAAAGTGTACCTTTGGTACACCTTTGTCTCGCGGTTTTTGAGTTGCTAAAAATGCTATTAAGGCCCTCAAAAACACGCTGCAAAAAGATGATGTTCAAATGATATAAAATATCGCATAAAATCGCTAGTTTTCTGTTGTTGTTTTCCTTCCAAATGACTTCATGGGCAGAAAATTCAACCTATACCCCCATTTATAGCATGCACAGCAACACCACAAGGTAAATCATGATCTACGCACCAATAACCATTGTGCATCACGTTTCAGTCGCGCCAATAATCTACGTGCACTAGTTTTGTGTCGCGCGCCAATATCCACTGCGCACAATTTTGGTTCTTGCATTGATACCCATTGCGTACAGTTTTTTTATCGCACGCTGATATTCCTCATGCATTTCACTATATGCATTGCACCATGCCAAAGTTTGGTACACCCTCACCGCGGACCAATACTCTTCACGCACCATTAACTAAATTGTCGCACGACAACATATACCCATTTTGTGCATGCACCAACAAAGTTTCTCTGTTCTCTATACCCATATACCCATATTGCGCACACACCAACAAAGTTTCTCTACGCACCATTAACTAAATTGTCGTGCGACAACATATACCCATATCACTTGTCCGAATTTCTCCATTTTCTCACGAATTTACCAACAAAAATTGGGGCTTTTCCCAATTCCACATTGTTGCTTCTAAATTTTACCATGGACACTCTGCAAGTCAAAACTTGGCCACTTCGAAATCAATCCTCTATGATATTTCGCTTCAAATCAACTTTCTCGGCCCATCCAATCTCAGTGTTGAAAACTGAAGCTCTGATACCAATTTGTAACGTCCCCGACCATCCATGTCGGGCCACGCTACACCAGATAACCCTTATTGCTCTCTCTTTGCAGAACATAATATAACATACCCAACATCCAATTGATCTATGCCACATAAAATTTTCGAACTACATGCAATTAAATTATACACAAAAAACTCTTGTGGAAGCATTCTATACAAAATGTAAACATACAAATACATTTGTAAGTACATAGATTCACACTGAAATAACAATAACATATACATGCAACATATACAGGAAATACCCATAAAAATAAACACAGTTATAACCACATATATGATAACCCATAAAAATAAACATGTAAATAACAATGCAACATGTAAATTTATCACACAATTGGCACTTATCTTGGAAAAAATGTCACCAACTATGTGTATATCTTCCACGAACCTCCCAGCCTTAGTCCACATTGTTCATCACTCTCAACAATGAGTCACCCTCGAGCTGGGACTAAACTCCACCTGGGTAAAGGGATTCCTAACCAAGCTAAAGGCTCGTGGACAATAGGAAAGACTCCATCTTAGGTGCTCACTCAACTAACAGCCTACAGTCCCTCATTCCCCACATGCATGTCCCACCCAGGAAGTGTGCCCTTCTTTGCTCAACAATCCTTAGACTGCCCCACTTCCTTTCCGGGCTTCAACAACAGGCCAAACATGAAGTATCAGAGCACTTTAGCTGTAGTTTAGCACCTTCAAAAAATCAATTACCAACAATTCTCTCACTCAGAGAATTGCTCATGGGCCAACCCACCTCTTCAATATCCCACGAGATTGACAACCCGCTCCTTCAATCTAGCTCCCAAGCTAACCAACTACACCCTCACAAAATGGCCATGGATACAGGTTCAGGTAGAGTCATGAATATACGAAGGATAGCTCAATGGTGTGTGAATGCTCATGGATGTTTGACTGGATGACTATATGATGGAAGGAATGATGGGAAGAATGATGGAAAAGATGATAGCAAATGAACTAAGTCCCAAAAATATGTATGCATGTCCCCAACTTGACACTTGTCATGTTGGGAGATACTTTGGTCCATTTGTCCCCAACTTTAGAACTTAGGATAAAATGATTATCCATACTTTATGATTTAAGAAATATTAATATAATATTCCTTTTTGGCTTAATATCCCTAGCTTAGCCCTTTTCTTTAACTTTTGTCCCTCCCTTTCCCTCACTAGTGGAGTTTAGTCCCCCATCTCTTTTATCGTGGTTAGTCTATGCACAGTGATGTATTTTATATTAATTATGAGACATATACAAAAATAGGTGCACTGGCCTTCAACATCTAGGCTCTCCGGCCTAATCAAAACATAAGCATCCTAGCTTATAATAACTGGCTCACCAGCCTATAAAACAAAACATATACAAAAAGGCTCGCTGGCCTCAATATCACATGCACTTAAGGTGTTGCGCACCGTATCTTGGACTGTACACACTTCATCATTCTACTGTGTAGTACATGCGTTCACTATGCCATGAAAGGTGCATACAAAAAATGATGTCAAACAACTCACTGAATTAAGTACATTTGCATTTACATTTACAATTGGGTTCGACCGAGGGATATTACATTCAGGATTGATACCCTACTCATTGCGGTCCACTCGACTGTCGACTATACTCGCCTGGTGACTCTTTGCATGCTAGCAACCTAGTTGCCTTTATTTTAGTGACTTACACAGGTGACTATAGGGGTATACTTCGGTACCTAGGAAAGACATTGGGCCACTCTTTGCAGAGTATACCCAGAGGGTGATTCCATGTTTGAGTTTCACATGCAGTGGTAATTTTCTCTAGTGTTGGCTGGTGTAACTGTTCCTCCAACTAGCTAGTGGTTTCATTTCCTTATCTTATAGGAATTATTTCTAGTGTGTGTTGGTTTTCAACGTTAGAAAAGCCTTAGTGTGTCGTTGATTTTATCATAGTGGAAGATCAAGAGCTCCATCGGTCGCGAAGGATTCTGGGCCTACCGCTAGTTAATTTGGAGCCACCCCCGCCACCGCGAAGGTGAAGACTAGACCAGCAAGGTTCTTTTGAGGTGATCGGGCCATAGGAAACTGTACCCGAGCCAAATTCTAGAGGATAACACTTGTATCCGAAGGAACCAATTATTACTAACCTTGGAGCAAAAGCTATTGGTCTGTACAACCATCTGATCACTGAATTTTCATTGCCACTTTTGATACAACTTTCCCCTCCAAGGGTAACGCATCATGAGCATCGGATAATCATGCAAGTAGAGATGGAAGAAAATGATGCTACTTCATCAAAGATCTCTCATACTCCCTCTATGGATGCCACGACTAGGGGCGTTTCGCCTCCTAAATCACCTTCGCAGGTCTGGGCAACTATGGTCTTGACCACCTCTACCTCTAGTAGTGGTCTGATTCCGTCTATGGTAGTGATCACTACACCTTTCACGTAGAGTGCAACAAGCCCTCCATTTTCATACAGGATGCTTGACTTTGATACAAACAGTGTCTTTTCCTACTCCACCCTACAGAACATGGGTCTAGGGGCATGGAGCATGAATTCTCCTCTGCAAGGGTCCATGGGGGGAACCTCAATCACCTATAATGCTTTCCCTTATAGTGGGGGTCATATACCTCTGTTGTTCCCCTCATTAGGCGGTGCTCCCCAACAGTCCCCCTGGTTGAACATGAACTATAGCATGTTCAGAGAAGGTAGTCAAGGAATTTATTCTAACACCACATCGGTGGGTTCTTTGTCATTATCTTTGTTTAACACGTTTGGTAATAACACATTCTCATCAGTTGCTGTCTCAACCCGGGGCAACCCTGGTTTTGGATCACAAAATCCTGTGCAGGGTATTATTCCTACACAGGGGGCACACACTTCTCAAGGACCCTGGAATCCATGGCAGGGATAAATCCCCTAGTGAGGGATGTCGATCGGGGGAAACCCCTTCCATGGTCAATGGAACCCCATGCAAGTTTCTATACCTATGCCCATAGGATCGGCAGGGGCCAACCCTTTCCAGAACCTTTGGAACACAACATCGAGAGTAATCCCTTCCCAAACCTCAACTTCCTATTACGGGAGTCATCCGATGACATCTCCAAAAGAGTAGTATCTGAATGTTGGCCTGGGCCATGGTTTTTACCAGAACCTTGGTCAACAGCCTAACTTTTCCTGGAAACCTAGTGCCATTCAAATTCCAAGCTCCTTTCCTCCTGTACATACTCAACAGCCCAAGCTACCTTTTCTGGCAACATTGCATTTTCCAAACTTGTCAAGATTGTTAAATGACCCAATCTATCATGATCCGCGTTGTCCAACTATGCCAACAAAGTTTCCATCGAACATTTCAAAGTTCGAAGGTTAGCCTAATGAAAATCCAGGCAATCATGTGACAACCTTTCACCTATGGTGTTCGTCCAACTCTTTGAGAGACGACTCCATCCAGTTGCGTCTGTTTCAATGCACTTTTATTGGGAGTGTCGTCAAATGGTACATCGAGCTCGATCGCTCAATATACTCTACTTTTGGTGAATTGGCAATGGTTTTTCTAAACCATTTTCAATTACCTGTGAGATACGATGCCAGCACTAAACTATTGGCCAACTTTGAGCAAAGAAAGGTTGACCATATCTCCGATCACATCCGAGAATGGCGATGTCAGAAGAGTTTGATAAAAGTACTAGTTCCACCAGCATTCCTGCTGGAATGATTCATTAAGGCTTTGGTACCCCAGTTATCCAAGGACATTGCAACATCGGGGGTCTTTTGAGAGGAAGAGGCAATAATGAGAGCTCAACAGCTAGATCTGATATACTCTTAGTCTGGTTTAATTTCTGAGGTTTTTCCAGATGCATCGCAGTCTATTCTTGACAAGACCAGACACAAGTATGGACCACATGTCGATGGCATCGTTGGTTCAGCACAAGCAAAGCCCATTGATCAGTTTTCAAATCAATTGTAACAATTGTCGATACAACAAACAAAAACCAACCCAACCACTGGTTCGGTTGTTGTCCCTACTCAAATGTCGGATGTACAAACTGTGTAATCGATGAACACAAAGGCCAACCAATAGCTTGACGAAAAGAAGAAACAGAAAAAGAAGGGTAAGGGGGATAATAAACCCACCAATAATTTTGGCGAGGGAAACAAAGAAAAAAGAAAGTCAAAGTATCCATGCAACCTTTGCATGGAAGACCATATGATGCATCTATTCCCTCAGCTTGTGGAGGCCCAAAAGTTTTTGGCTCAACAACAACTTGCTATGTTAATGAACCCATTTCCACATGGAATTTAACTCAAACCTCTGTGAATGTGGATGGGGGAAGTCAGGGACCCCCTTCGTCATCTAGTAATCCCTAAACCTCAAATGTTTATATGTTGAAAGGTGATGCCCACATAGTGACTAGGACGCATGAATATGGAATGCCTAACAATTTTGAGAAGGGTAAAGAAGTCGAAAACCCATCTGTCCCTCTCTAGATCGAGAGGACGTTGGGTGAAACAATGACACGCATCCCAAAAGGGGAATTCAAGAAAGCTTCGCATAATCCAAATGCGAGGGCCGCCCATAATTACTCTATGGTGGAGGATTTGTCACAAACCCCTTGTGCAATGTCTTCTTTGGAGGTCCTCCAGAGCTTCCCTTCACAGAGAAAGGATCTATTAGCTTCCTCAAGATCTTCTGAGACTTGTAATCTGAGTACTATCACACTTGATACAACTAACTTGAAGCCTCGTCTCCCATATCACATGGCATTTCAGATAGTAGTGGATTACACCACAAAAAATTTTACACAGAATATTTTCCGCACGGTGGTTGACGAGGGTGCCTCGACATGCGTGATGTCATTGGCATGTTGGAAGGCCATTGGCCAGCCCATTTTGTCTCCTTCACCTAGTCTTCTTACCTCTTTCGATGGTCATTCATTCTGGCCACATGGAATCATCCCTTCTTTCCCTATATAGTTAAGGGGGAAGACCATGTGCATCGAGGTTGAGGTGGTCGATGTGCCTCTTGACTACAATCTCTTGTTAGGAAGGATTTGGACATATTCCATGCATGCAATGGTTGCTACAAGATTTCGACTCTTATTGTTTCCACACGAGGGTTGAATCGTGACCATTGATCAATTATGCTTCTCCAAGACTAACCCTTCATTGAGGGAATCCACAATCCCAATGAATGATAACCCATAGCCTGACATCATCAACATAGGGGTTGTTTCATTTCCACCTCTCATGGGTACATTCGATTACCCTACCCCTTATGGCGATGTTAATTTTATATCGGCTATCACCGACTAGCCTAAGGCTGAAATATTTCAAGTGTCTTTGTTCCGTATGAATTACTTTAATGATCCATGGACTCTTCCTTCCCCACCAACCATGATGGAAGGGACAGGGCATCATGTCATGGACATGCCCTTGTTCGTGACAAAGTTTGCATACTCTATAGTCTAGCATTCTGTCGACCCCGATCCGACTCCCGCACATTATTTAGATCCAGTTTTCGAGCCTACATAGGCTCAAGGTTCCCTCCCCACTACTAATTCATTAGACTTTGTATTTCCCTTTGACGAGACAATTATAGAGGCATTGACTAGTCCAGAGAAACCCTGGGATGATCTCTATCACAGATCTTATTTTTTCCTGAAGTTAGGAAGAATTGAGGCGGGAAAATTCGTATTGACTCTGACTGGAGATAGGTCTTGTCCTATAAATGTTTTGGCTACACACACAGTTTAAACCAAAGGTAATATGGAAACCATCGCTGAAATGATACCTATTAATATCTCCATAACCCCTGGTGTTGTGGAGAATTTATTCATCGAAGCAGACTACTCCCCCGAGGATATTCGAATCTACAGAGATTTATTTAAAGAATTCCGCGATGTTTTTTCCTAGTCTTATGAGGAAATTCAAGGCATATATCCAAGAATCATTGAACATGAAATAACGACGTATCGAGATGCTAAGTTGGTTCAACAGAAGCTTCATCTGGTAAATCCTAAGAAAGCAACAACTATTAAGGCTGAAGTAGAGAAACTGCTCAAAGTCGGTTTCATCTGCCCCATTCAATTGACTCAATGGGTGTTCGCGGTCAATCTGTCACCGGGTGAGCAAAATGGAGACCGCTCTGCATGCCCTGTTTGGTTCACCAAGGCAGAACATCTGTGGCAGCAAGGGTTAGCAGAAAACA
The DNA here is from genome assembly GCA_010110895.2 of Picea sitchensis. Taxonomy (NCBI): domain Eukaryota; kingdom Viridiplantae; phylum Streptophyta; class Pinopsida; order Pinales; family Pinaceae; genus Picea; species Picea sitchensis. Next base: position 123 of record SNQJ01S0152888.1, on the reverse strand, counting down.
GAAAACAACACAGAATACAATCTATCTAACAACTGAAAGCAAATAACAATAAAAACATCAAACGTAAGACAAGGGAGTCATTAATGGTTTCAAGGCTTGATCTATTAGCGAAACCAGAGCACA
>SNQJ01S0152887.1:22498-36635 GCA_010110895.2 Picea sitchensis | reverse complement strand
ATGGAAATTATCGATAAATAAAACAAAAGTAGTAAAATACATGCACAATTGGCTTAGAAAAGCTTCCAGCAGTGAAACCCACTCCTGCTCGAAGGATCGAGGGTATCGGAAGCCGAATTGAACCCTTCCCGCTGACCGGGTTCTATTCTACCTTCTACCCAAACTAATCACCTGTATAGGTGAAGAGTAATCCGGGATAACCACCCATGATACTCGCGTTATACGAAGCCGTGCAGAGGTCAGGAAGAGGGGCTTCACCTTCCAGTATTTGGCAAATATGTCGCATTCCCAGCCTGCTCTCTGGCTCTGGATGACAACACAACAATCCTAATTTCAGTACCTTCTCCATCTCGCCCACATCATATCTCTTCGCCAGATTTGGATCCGACGCCTCCAGCAGCCTTCCCTCGGTATACAGATCCCACACCCACTCTGCCAAAATCATCCGCTCGGCGTCCTTCAACGGATCCACGGGCCTCCTCCCGCAAGCCACCTCCAACAGCAGAACGCCGAAACTGAACACGTCCGAGCTGGGCGTGGCCTTCCCCGTGTGTATCAGCTCCGGCGCTATGTACCCGAGCGTTCCCACCACACGAGTCGTCTGCGGATTCTCACTGTGGTCATACAACCGAGCGAGCCCAAAGTCTCCCAGCCGCCCGTTCAGCTCCAAATCCAGCAGCACGTTGCTCGACTTGATGTCTCTGTGGATGATTCTCTTCTCCCATTGCTCGTGCAGATACAGCAACCCCATGGCCACGTCCTTCAGGATCGCGTATCGCCGATGCCACGGCAGGACTGTTGTCGGATTTCCGAATATGAGTTTATCCAGGCTGCCGTTGGGCATGTAGTCGTAAACGATGAATAATTTCTTATGCCTCCGGCACCAGCCCCGGAGCTGAACCAGGTTCCGGTGCTGTAGTCGCCCCATGCTGGAGATCTCTGCTACGAACCCTTTCATTCCTTCCGTGAACTCCTTCGTTATGCATTTCACTGCGACTTCTTGGCTGCTGCCAGGGAGAACGCCCTTGTAAACCTTGCCAAAACCCCCTTGCCCCAAAACGTTTTCGCCCCGAAATCTGCTGGTGGCGATGCTCAGATCCTTGTAAGTGAATCTATGGGGCCAGWACTCCTGCTCCCATTCTTCAATCGTTTCCCTGTTTCTCGCTCTTTTGAGAAACACGRCCGCCGCAATTGCCAGCGAGAAAACGAGAGCAGACATGGTGACGCCGGCTATGAATCCCCGGCCCGGACGTTTGGAATACATGTTAACAAATGAGGGAAGACGCGACACATCGAGGGGCGATGCCGTGCCATTGGTTGTGAAGCTCCACGCCAGAATATAATGGTCTTCCACATACAGCGCCGTGGCGGCTGAAAATCCAACGTACATCTTTTCTTGCAGAACGCTGTGCAGATCTATTTTGCGAGATATCAGCGGCCTCTGCGGTCTCGGCAAGCCGGCCATCGTGATGCTAACGTTCAGGTGGCTGTGAAGATGATCGTAATCGATCCAGGCCTGTATGTTCCGTCTGCTCTTGAGGCTCAAATTATGGAATTCGTCCCCATTCCAATAGCCTGCGGTCTTGGCCTCGACTGAGACGAGGTTGTTGATGTCCACGCCCACGTGGTTGCCGTCGGGGTCATTGAATTCCGGATTCTTGCTCGTATCGAACTCCACTGCGAACAAGTGATTGTATGGCTGCCCATTGCTGGTGAGGTTAAGCAAGCCCATATAATGGGCGGACAAAGCACCCATCGGAGATGTGAAGGGGGTCATGACGAATGCTAATCCGTGTCCTCCTATGTCAGAGGGAGGATGCACAATGGAGAAAACGAAGGTAGTGCTGAAGGAGGAAAGCGTGTCGTTGTTTTTCATCTGCACGGGATCTGAATACAGCGCGCGGCCGAGCATGAAATGAGATTCATTTGTGAGGGCGAGCACGGATTTAGGGCGGATGACTGAAGCATCCGCCTCCAAAATCAAATCGCTTCCATTGAATCCGTCGAAGACGAAAGTGGTATGTCGGAGATCCTCGTCCACGGTCTGTGCGACACTAAGGGGTATGACAAGGGAGGTGAAGGCAATAATCAGGAGACGGCTCCGCCAAGGAAGCATTGCCAATCGATTCTTTCGTCTGAACTAAATTGCTTCCTGGAAGGAATACCTGTAACTGGAAGTTGGGATCTTAATACATAATCGTGTGACCTCAAGTTGTCTTGGGCGGCTATCTCTGCTTGCCGGGGCCCGGGGTCACCATCTCATTTATCACGGGATGACCACCAGTACCGTATTCATCGTTTAGTCAGAATCGGACGGCTTTTCTTGTCTTCGTGATTTTGAAAGACATATCGGGATCCAGAGACACGTAATATCTATATTGGACTGACTATGACTCCCAACTACTCATCTATATTGTAATCATAGTCATAGTTGTATTTATGATAGATTATCGTACAAGTTAACTAGCAACAACAACTTTATAAAAGTGGTTGATATATGTTCATCAACCTCATTTTTCACATTTTTAAATTAATGGGACTGATGTGCTTATATCAACCACTTTTATAAAGTGGTTGTTACTAGTCGACCCACATGTCTTGGGAACTACCATTAATATATTAATAGATAATTAATGTAATAATTGATTATTACATTAATTTAATATATAATAATAATGTAAAAATTAAAGTATTAACTTACATTACAATAATGTAACATATCAATTGATTGATACCTACATTATATTAATATATTAATAATTAATTACGCCGAAAGGTATACACTTATTGAAAATGGGCACATTTAATGATCTTTTAACCATAAATTTCAATCTTATGGTTATCAATTGAAGATGCAAGCATATTCTTAGTGGTCCTTCCAAATCAATGAACCAGATCTCATGGTCATAACTTTCTAGCATTTTTAAAAGCTTCAGTTAACCTGTTTACTTTTTAACATTTACTTAATATGATTAAAAAATTACTATGTGACCATCTAATTGCCACGTTCAAATGACTAACAAATTTAATTGAAATTACAAATTTACTCCACTATTAACTTTTTATCATTTTACAGTTTTAGATTTACATTTATGCCACGTTTACTTATGAGAGCCACATAATTACAATCAATAGTTTCATATTCTTCAGTCTATAATTGGGCACGTTTGCTACAGCGAGGCCTTTTCATATTCTTCAATCGGTGGCTGCACGTTTGCTACAGCCGAGAAGGCCGTTTCATATTCTTCAATCGGTGGCTGGGCACGTTTGCTACAGTCGAGCAGGCCGTGCAACCTTATGATAATGCTCCGATCTTAATCCACAGCTCCAAAGCCCATCTTAATCTTCATCCCTCTGGTTGGGATCAGTTCAAGTCCTCCTCCCACACCTCCAAGCTCAGGCCATTGCTCCCACGCATTAAGTTTAGACCCGCACCGGCTATTCATGGTACTATCCCTAACCCTAACCCTAATATTTTCGGCGCCATTCCATCTGGTCATTTTCAAAGTCCTACGAATCCAGATATATGGCCAGCAACGATGAGAGCAGAACAAGCTAACACGACATACAATACGAATCTAGATATATGGCCAACAGTGATGAGAGCAGAACAAGCTGACGCGACATACAATTTTCCTGTTGTCAATCCAAAGCGGGAAACAACACTTGAGCAATTTAGGGTCTTGCACTTGGAAGAGTTTAGGGTTATTAACCAGCACTGCAATACCGACTTGTATTATGAATCATCTCCATTGAATGTAGATAAGAACCATGAAAATTACAGAGCCGAGAATACCAATCTACAATCTTATATACTGGGTGGAACCATGAAAATTACAGAGCCGAGAATACCAATCTACAATCTTATATACTGGGTGACTCTGATAGCTTTATGGGATTCATGGTGATAAGCCTTTCAACCTTCACCAGCAGCCAGTTAGCGGCTGTGCTAGTACTTTAATATATTTAATAACACATTATTACATTACTCTAATACATAAATTAAAGTACAAATATATAATGTATTATTAATGTAAATATAATTCATTAAAATATTAATATATAATACATTAACTTAATACATTAATACACTAATGTATAATACTTTAATACATAAATATATTATATATTAATACATTAATATATTAAGTTAATGTATTATAAATTAAAGTATAAATATATAATGTATTATTAAGATAAATAAAATTCATTAAAATATTAATATATAATACATTAACTCAATACATTAATACACTAATACACTAATGTATAATATTTTAATACATTAATATATTAATATAGTAATACATTAATGTATTAATATATATAATATATTAATTATATATTAATATTATATTCAAAAATGTATAAATTAAAATATCAATTTACATTAGTGTCTACTTTACATTAGTGTCTACTGTAACATATGAAATGATTGATAGATTAATAATTCTAATGCTATAATGTATTACATTAATGTAAATATAATTCATTAAAATATTAATGTATAATACATTAACTTAATACATGAATACACTAACATATAATACTTTAATACATTAATGTATTATACATTAATGTAATATGTAATAAAAATGTGTAAATTAAAATATTAATTTACATTACACATACACTAATATATAATACTTTAATACATTAATGTATTATATTTTAATGTATTATACATTAATGTATTAATACTTTAATACATTAATGTATTATATTTTAATGTATTATACATTAATGTATTAATATGTTAATACATTAATGTAATATATAATAAAAATGTGAATTAAAATATTAATTTATATTAGTGTCTAATGTAATCTATGAAATGATTGATAGATTAATAATGTAATGTATTAATATATTAATATTATATTTTAGTGTATTATACATTAATACGTTAATATAACATATAATATAAATGTATAAATTAAAGTATTGATTCACATTAGTGTCTAATGTAACATATGAAATGATTGATATTTTAATAATATAATAAATTAAAATACATGACTATAATATAGTAATGTATTAATTAATTAATATATCATTAACTAATGCATTGCTAAAGTATTAATACATTTATAAAATAATATATTAATAATGTATTATTAAAGTAATAATACATCAATAAAATTTTAGTAAAGTATTAATACATTAATACATTTATTGAAAATGAATTTGGTTGATTATGGTGGACAATGATCATAATTTCTTATGGTCATGACTATGAATGATATTAATACATTAATGTATAATATAACATATTGAATTATTAATACATTGTTAATACATTAATAAACACATTCTTAGAGTATTAATATATCAATAAATACATTATTAAAGTATTAATACCTGAATAATACATTATCAAAATATTAATACAATAATAACTTAATTGATAATGACTATGGTTGAGTATGGTTGACCATGAACATGATTAACTTTGGTAGACCTTGGTTGAATTTGGGAAGGAAAGGTTGATCATGTTTGTCCTTCATCATGGTTGATTGTGGTTCACCATGACCATGGTTGAGTATGGTTGACCGGAGTTTATTCGGGTTGAAAATGCCCATGGATGAATCTCGTTTGCCATGTGTATCTCATTATGGTGGGCCATGCTGATTATGTTAACCATTGTTTACCATGGCACTACTGCATTGCAGTATTGATCATGTTATTTTCATCACATTGTGACATGAGGTATAACATATTACATAAATGTATAATATAACGTATAAAATAATGATTATATGTGTATAATGATTTTATGGAAATGTTTGTCACATTGCGATATCCATATATGTTCGTCAAATTGCAACAAATTTATATGTTTGTGGCATTGTGACATTACAATGTTTGGTAGATTGTGACGTTAGTATGTTCGAGACATTGTGACGTTTGGAAGTGATTGTCACATTGCAATGTCAGTAAATGTGCGTCACAATGCAACGTGAGGAAATGTTCATCATTGCGACAATAGGGTGGTGTGGGACACATTGTGACGTCTATTTATGTTCGTCACAATGCGACATTATTATCCACATTGTGAAGAAATGCCTTGTTCGTAACATTGCGACGTTACTATGTTCGTCACATTGCGACGTTACTATATTCGTAGCATTTCAACATTATATTTTTGTCACATTGCAACGTTATATGTTCGTCACATTGCAACGTTACTATATTCAATAGATTGTGACATTTAGAAATGTTTGTCACATTGCGACGTTGGAATAAGTGCATCACATTGTGATCAATTTCATGGTATTGTTTTTTTGTTTATAGATTTATACAACTAATGTGTTAATACAAGGGCACTCTAGGGGAAAGTTCCTTTCATCTTCAATCCTTTCAATGACGTGAAAGATTCTTTCATTCCATGGTGTTTTCTTTGTATATGTTCGTCACATTATGACGTTACTATGTTTGGTAGGTTGCAACGTTACTATGTTCAACATATTGCGACGTTTGGAAATGTTTGTCATAATGTGACGTTGGAATATGTGCATCACATTACAATGTCAGGAAATGTTCGTCATATTGGGAAGATAGGATGATGTGCGACAAAGTACGNCACATTATGATATTACTATCCACATTACGACGACATTCATGTGTTCGTCACATTCTGACATCAAATTATGTTCATCACATTGCAATGTTACTATATTCGTTAGATTGCAATGTTACTATGTTTGTCATTGTGTGTCCTTACTATGTTCGACATAATGCAACATCACTATGTTCTTCACATTGTAACGTATGGTTTTGTTCGTCAGATTACAACGTTGAGGGGGTGTTTTTTTTTTTTTAAATCTAAGTGTTTCCTTTGTGAAAAATATAGGAACTTTGAACTCATGTGATATATTACATAGAATGAAACTTAGAATCATACTTGTTCTAAGGACATTAATATCATATGATCTTAAACTATAAAATATATCCCTTCGAAATAAGAATATATAAAATTAGAGTATGCATTTATGCATTTCGGTTTTTGGTGTCGCAAATTGCAATTGTGAGGAAAACACAAAGGAAGGGGTAAAAAACAATTATGATTTATAGTAGTAAACTATTTAACTTGAATCTATATATGACTAATTGTGGTCAATATCACAGTATTGTTTTTCTTGGATAGATTTATACAACTAATGTGTTCATACAAGGGCACTCTAGGGGAAAGTGTTTTTCATCTTAAACCCTTTGAGTGTCGTGAAAAATTCTTTAATGCCATTGTGTTTTTCTATTTTATAATTAAATTAAATTTTAATCAAAAATAATTTTTTTATAATACAATATTTCATAAAGATATGAAAAATATTTATATCTTTTGAAAAATTCAAAATATCTTAATGTCAACTAAAATATAAAATGTTGTCTACTTTTAAAATAATGTTATTAGACATTTGGTTTATAATATAAAATATTGTCTCATTTCTGATATAACAAATGTAATCAAATAATTATATGTTATATTTTTCTTAATAAATGTAATCAAATAGTTATATATTGTATTTTTCTTATATAATACTATCTTTTTCTTGATATTATGTATTAATGTCTCTTGTGTTTTGATATAGTAATGTGCATTTTTACATAATAAATGTAATCAAATATTAATGTTTTTTGTAATCAAATAATAAATGTAACTTCTTTTCTTATATAGTAATGTGTTTTTCTCTATACAATATATGTAATTAATATTGATATTGTCTTTTTTAATATAATGTAATAATATATTAGTAATTAATATTCATATTCTCTTTTTTATTTATTGATATAATAAATGTAATAAATAATTAAGATAATCTTAATTAATATAACCTTAATCCTAATAACTAATGTATTTTGATATAATAATATGTTTTTTTACATAATAAATATAATCAAATATGAATGCGTTTTGTATTGAGTAATCAAATAATAAATGTAACTCCTTTTCTTATATAATAATGTGTTTTTCTTTAAACAATAAATGTAATTAATATTGATATTGTTTTTTTAATATAATGCAATAATATATTAGTAATTAATATCCATATTTTATTATTTTATTATTGATATAATAAATATAATCAAATAATTAAGATAATTTTAATAACTAATTAGTAGTTAATTTAATATAGCGGCTGAATTTCATTTTTACGAAAATAAAACAACTTAAAAGGAAATCTACTTATATGAATGACCATTGAATTAATGAATCTGATAAGATGGAGAGTATGCAACATTAGTAGTAGTATGCATACTCTAACCCTAACCCTAATAACTAATGTTTTTTACTACAAAAAGTTTCATGTCATTATGATATATATTTTCAATTTCCACAATTATTTCAGTTAAAGTATTTTTCCTGGGTTATCAATGACTCCTGGATGCGTGAAGTATTATTACTGGGTTATCAATGGAGGAGACACATTTTTTTAATTGAATCGAGCATCCTACACCTGGCTGCTTTCCTGGGTTATCAATGACTCCTGCATGCATGACCTGGCCGCTTTCCTGGGTTATCAATGACTCCTGCATGCATGAAGTATTTTTACTGGGTTATCAATGGAGGGGACGCATTTTTTTAATTCAACTAAAGCATTTAAATCCGTCCGTGTACATTGAGACCTGGACATTTTAATCCCAATTAAAGCATTTAAATCCAACTATCAGCTCTTATACTTGACAACAGATATTAAAAAAAGATAAAAAAATAATTGTTTCAATCCGCTTACAAACCTCAAACATATGATTAAAATAAAAATTATGTCTTTAGAATACCAATAAATACATGCCTATGGTGTCTTTGTAGTAGAAGTTATGAGTTTAATTGTAAGAAGAAAAAATCGACAGTCATGCATCCAAACTTGATAAAGTTGAAAAAAGGATGCATTTTATTGCATAATCGGATAACTATGCCTATCCACACTCAAACGCAATTTTGAATAGTTACGCTCCACCTTCTAGATTACAGCCTTCTGGTTTACTTGCTGAAATTTCCTCCCCTCAATCTACCAATAGTTCGAACATCAGTTTGTCATCCCCTCAATAAAAAAAAAGGGGGCCTTACTAAAAGAAAAACACAAACAATTTATGATAACCACATAAGACCAAAAAATGAAAAAAGAAAAACTGAAAGCAGAGCGAGCAGAAAGATCTCTCCATATGAAAATAACCCGGATGATGCATAGTTGATCCTTACGGTGCTCGCTTTAACGTTAGTTTTATCACCCGATAACGGAGAGAAAAACTAAACGGTGTGGTGTTCTTGTCAATCAGCTACCATGCATATGTTTAATATATCAAAAATAAACAAAAGCATTCACAAATTAGCATTTAGCATTAACTTAGTTTAGTTTACTTTTCACAACTATTAAGGAAGCAAGAAACAAAAAGATGGTACAAACACAGTAGCTCTCTGGTATGAGAAGAAGAATTTCGAATACTTCCCTATGATGAAATTGTGAGTCGTGAGTGTTTATTGTAATCTAGTCCACAACGGCAGCCTCAGCTACAGAGCAGAGAATCGAAACTCGGTCATAAAGGCTGTCATAAATGAAACGCACTCCAGCATACGACCAATCTATATGTTAATCACAATCAAATGGAACGCCATAGAAAGGTGGCCATAAAATGAAACACACTCCAGCATTGCATACGAAAGACCACGTTTGCGGCCATAAAATGAAACGCACTCCAGCATTGCATACAAAAGACCAAGATAAGCGTGGCACCGCACCAGCCAATATAGTGCTATTCTTGGCCAAACTGGTAAATTTATAAATATTAAACGTTTGCGTTTCGTTTTCACTTCTCTCCACTCTCTGTTAAAATTTTAATCTTTGTTAAATTACCTAGACGTGGCAATCAACTAGATAGCATAGTAATTTTTTAATATGATTAAGTAAATGTGAAAAAATAATTAGGTTAACGGATGCATTTATAATGCAAGGAAGTTATGAATATTTAATATCATTCATTGACTTGAGATGAGTACGAAGAATATGTTGACATCTTTAAATGTTGGTTATAAAATTGGAATTTGTAATTAAAAGCTTCATTAACTCATCAATTCCAATAGGAAGGACGCCTATTTAAGTAACTAGGTGCTTATGTGACTAGCAAAATGAACTCATAACAATTAAGTTTTCGTTTATTAATGTTTAGGGCATGCCAGGGTTCAATCTTTTGTTGATGATTTAATCGTGACCTCAATAATGTTACTTTGGAAGCAGTATACCATACTTAAAAATAAATAAATATCACATTGTACTCTTTTTCCATCAGATAGATAGATAGGTCCTAGAAACTTTCCTTTCCAATATTTTCACATGTTAGTGGATGGTAAAAGTGCTCAATGGGATATAAGGCTTTAACTAGTGACCTTCTCTTATCTAGAGAGTGTGCCCAAGACTCACCAATTGTGCTATTTTATAGAGCTAAATATCACATTTGGTACTTGCTAAATGTCATATTGAAAATAAATATCACATTGTTGTTTAGAATATGTTAATTCTTTGTTTGAAATCTAATAAACAGAAATTATTTAAATTTTGTTATTTTATTGATGTTTTTATTTAATATAAAATATAAATTATTTTTGAAATAATAAAAATTGTTGTTTGAGAATTTTGGATATAAAATATGAAAATAATTGGAAACATTCAACATTTTGAATAAACATTCCAACCATCATCAACAACAATTGAAAATTTATCTTTTTTAATAAAAATTATTTAAAATTTTGTTAATTTAATATCACATTATATTATTATTAATATCACTCTAATAATTAATTTTAAATTTTTTTAATTATTATAGGTAAATACATATGATATGTAAAATTTGAATTTAATTAGATTTATTTTTATAAAATTTGAACTTAATCTAATTTATTTATGAACAATATGATATTTTTTATAAATTTAAATTTATAATAATAATAATAATAATTTAATTCAATTTTAATTTCATAATCAAGATATCAAATTAATGTATAAAATTCCAAACAAAAAAACCCCTCCATAAAAATATTTGACTATTAAACCTACCACCTCTTTTATGTATGGATTTAGAATATTAAAAATTATAAATCTCAAAATGTAAATCAAATCCATTTTATGAAAAATGAAATTATTTAAAATATGGTTTATAGCTTTTAATCTTGAGCCATATAAGAGAAGCGAGATATTAGCATCCCTTTTGATCTTAAGCCATTCAATAGAAGTTGAATTCGAGCATTACTTTCTAAAACACGAGTTGAATTTCAGTAAGGTAAGGGACTTGACGGGGCTGTTGGTCTGTGTAGAGTTCTATACAGTTCAAAAATACACAGTTTGAAATTGGTTTTCCTTACGTACACAAATTAGAGGAATATGAGAATTTTCAGGTTAGAAGTTATACAAATTAGAGGAATATCAAATCTAGAATATGTCCCAATTGTGCACTTAATATTATAATATATAGTTAATAATATCTCAAACATACCTATCAGTACATATGTACTAATTAGATTTATTCTTAACAGCATAAAGTTAAGTTAAATATAGTTATCATACTAAAGTTACAAGGGACAACAACAACTATTTCTTATTAAAAAGACAATTTATTCACGATTGTGGCGTTATAGATTAGTCAAATGTCTATACTTTTAGTTGCTTTATCTAAACTTTGATACCGGAATAACGGAATAATTAGGTTAATAAGGCAGGTTCAGAATTAGTTGCTTTATCTAAACTTTGATACCGGAATAACGGAATAATTAGGTTAATAAGGCAGGTTCAGAAAACTGACACCAATCTCAATAAATATTAATAAAACATGTTCACCTTATTAAAAAAAATTAACCAATAATATTCACAAAGCATGTTCACTCCTTTGTTATTAAAAAAATTAACCAATAATACTCATAAAGCATATCCACTCCTTCATTATTAAAACAACAGAATAAATGATGTTAATAAGGCATCTTCATTATTTTATTTTGACTAAGGCATTTTTAAAGGTTAGCTTCTCTTCGAAACTTGGTTGTCTAAAACCATTTATATAGTTGGTTTGTAAATTCATTTTATATATAGTTGGTTTGTAAATTCATTTTACTATTCAGTTGTTACGTATTTACTGATATCATAATGTACATGTCTGTCATTTAAAGTTATGTCTGTTAAATGTAGTTATGGTATTTATTTAGTGCTGTCACATAGATGCAAGAATCTACGTAAGTGTGATGGAGTGAGGCGGGCGACTGTTTTGAAAATGGAGGGACCGGTATGGGCGACCGACCGGCTTGAAAATGGAGACACTGGACGGGGTGGGCGCTTCACCCCTTCGAACCCTGTGCTTGGCTGCATAGGCTGGGGTAAAAAACAGACTTACGATTAAAAGGATCGTTTTCATGAAGGGACTGTTTTGGGCGGGTAGAGACATCTGGTTCTTGGGCAGAGCAAATCTTTCTACCTCACGGACATGACAAACTCTACACCAACACTATCCACCGATGGTATTTATCACTTATTTACCCCCACTCTCTGCTTTTACTGATAACTCCAACCATATTCTGGATCTGAAACAGATGCTCCAGTTCCTGACAGACACACTTGTCTTCTAGCCCCACTACAGACAACAGACTTCTCCTCGGGGGTTTGGCATTCTTACTACTGTTCAAACCTTTCACTCCCTGCCTTCGCACCAAGCCCGACCATTTCTTTGGATTGGGCAGGGACCCACCTGATCCTGTCAGGACATCCCTACCGGCAGACTTTTCCTTTGTGGAATCTGCAGCCACACTCATGGAGACACTGAACTCGGACGTTTCTGCGAGACAAACCGAGGACCCTTGGGACCACCCAGACATCATTGCCTCTATCGACGAGATGATAAACAACCATCATGATAAACAACCATCATCGCACATAGATCTCCAGGTCTCCGGCGCCTGGCTCCACTCTCCACACATTTGACACTGGAAAATCACCACTGAAGCCTTTACCTGAACCTAACCCACAAAAGCCTCATGCTTACAATAGGAACTGTGGTAACCATCAAAGGACCAACACCCCTACTTGCAGACCCTCTTCCATAAAAAAAAAGACACAGAGGGTTTGGAAACCAAAAGTGACACACCCAAAACTGGTCCTGGGCATGGATGTAGGACTGACTGAAGCTTGCAACCTGGCACTCTATGCCCTGGTTGGCAGGCTAGCCTACAAAGAAAAATGTAACCTGAGCTTGGAAGATTGGATAGCTGGCTCCTGGAAGCCTTTTCTAGGTTATCTGCCCATGATACTTTTCCTTCAAAATGGGTGGTTAGGCTTCATTTTCAAGACACCTGAGGATATTGTTCGCGTACTAGACAAGTTCTGGGCGGTAGGCGGGGGAAGCCTCATGCTTAAGAGATGGAGGCTCAATTTCAATCCTTCAACTGAATACTTTTCCTACAGGCACCTCTGGGTTCTCTTACCTAGCCTTCCACTTCAACTATGGAACCAACAGGCCTTAGAGCTCATCGGATCTTCTTTGGGTCGCTTCTTAACAGTGGACACTGCCTATATGGAATCAAATGAGAGAAAAATGGCAAAGATCTTGGTTGAGCTAGACATTCATGCAGGACTTCCAGAGGTCCTGAACATAGACTGGAGAGGTCACCTATTCGCCCAAAGACTTGACTATCTAGGGATCCCGTTCAGATGCTACTTTTGCCGCAGAACCGGACACTTGAGACGGGATTGCTTCAAATACCCTCCCACTGATCCAGAGGTTGAACTGTCGGAGGAGGTAGGCTTCAATGGCTATGACACACAGTCAGATGTATCTGCAGGGGAGTCTCCACAACAACGAGCATTGGACTTGGATTCACAAGATAACACAATGGTAAGCAAGATAAAATTACTCTGCCCCTCGCTATATAGAACTCTATCTGCATGGGAGAGACTCTCCATAAATTCGCATACCACAAACTCTTTGCAACCGACTTCTTCTATTGACCCCACAGATATTCCACTGCCGCCTGAAATTTCCCGGCTTGCTGCCATGGCACCACAACCAGAGTCTCTTGAGATTACCACAATCCACTTCTCCCCACCCTTGCATACTCCCTCCCCCCTCATCGACCTCACTTTTACACAGCCCCTTACTAATTCCG
>SNQJ01S0152885.1:0-37064 GCA_010110895.2 Picea sitchensis | reverse complement strand
TCTTATTAATATTGACCTTTATTACATCCGAATACATTGATCTACCTATGTGCAGGTTAGGACCTTAACAGATAGCAACAACAAAGGAAAAATTGTCTCTCAAAGTGGAACATATGGATTTTGATTATGTGTTATTATTGATTTATTGAGGATAGTGGACTGTTGAAAGTTTTGGACAATAAACTATTTTTGGATATTGTGGATATTTACATGTTTGGATATAATTTGAAATATCTATGATATTTGAATTTCAAATTGTTCGAAATGATTATGGGAGCCACAAGGAGGCATGCGTTTGATTGATTGTCTAATTATGTTTATTTTTGTTAAGGAATAAAAGGGAGTCACATGGGGTCCCACCTACTAGTTATTATTTAATAAAAAAGACCCTTAATTATTATTATTCCCCTAAACTAAAGACTAGTTAAGTTTTAGTTAACTTAACTAAATGAGGTAGTTGAACTATTTCAACTAATTTGGAATGCATAAAAGACAAATGAGAAGGAATAACAAGGGGATAATAGAAGGAGAAATCATACTAAGGTTTTCTCTTGAATTTTATTGAGATAGTTCAGTTTTCATTCATTCTTCCATTCATTAAAAGCCTAATTATATTTTATGACAACAGGGTCCTATTGTAGACATCAAGGTTAAAAGATGAACCATACCATTCAAATGCTTGTTTCAGAGGTGTTTATCTATATATGATAGTCTACGTAGACTTGTTTGTTTATGACTTAAGTTTCATGACTAATAATGAATATTGTGCAGAGTCAAGTGGGCAACAATCAATGGCAAGTCGATCCATATTTTAAAGTTCAGGTTTTACTTCTTTTCAGAGTCCTTTTGTATGGTTTTCATCGGGGATATCCAAGTTTGACCTTGGTCCATGCCCCCACAAGGAGTTTTGTAAAGAGAATGATTCTTTTGATTTCTTGGAATGAAATAAAGCGATTGCTATTATGTCTCATCTGTGTTAATATGTGACTTAGTATTTTTTCTTTTGATATCCACATTTAATTTTTGCAATCAATTACATTCAGAAAATTATTAAAAAATGTTATATTTTGCAACAATCTTTTATTTAAAAAAATCAGCCTAAGCCTTTGTGATTAATACTTGTGGATTGGGAAATACTTTTTGAGGCTATAAACATAGGGTGATATTCTCATCTATCTTGCCTTAGCCAAGCAAGATTCAAAAATGCTTGAGTAATATAAATTCATATATTTCCTCAACATTTATTTGGAAACCATACTGGGGAGATCTTCCCTATCTCTCTGGTTGATTGTATTCTTGATCATCATTGAATATATTTATGTTTCTGATGTTGATTCTTTGACTATTTTTTTTATTCATGACTATACCTGTTGAAAGACAACCCAATATTGAGCCTAGTCTTAAAGATCAGAAAAAGATTTCTTTAAACTTGTTTAATACCATCTTAGAGACCGCTAGTACTCGTGTTTATATTGAATGCTCATGGGCAACGATTGAAAAATAAATAAGTGTCCGAGAATGTTGGGAAGCTAGGCAAAGACAACTTAGGAATCATCCATAGTTGTTTTTCCTATAGTTTCGATATTGTTTTCATGTATTTAAACCCTCACACCTCTAGGTGAAGAAGAGGTTTATCACCTGATATCAATCCTATTGTTGAAATAGGAAGAAGAACCATTTTTTTTTCATTCCATCAAAGTACTCTAAGGAGAAATGTATCCGACTCGGTTAGTTCATCTTTCTCTCCCTTACCTATCGTTCACAAGATGGAATCTAGTGGTGGCTTTGGTGGAATTGAAAGTGCTTCTTCATCTCAAACTTAAACATCGTTAGTGATTGGTAGCTTGTATAGTCATCAAGTCCCTATCCAATCTACTACAAATTCTGCCAAAGTCATTAAAAAGTATGGGATTTTTCAGTTTGAAGAAGATGCTACAACTAATTTGTGGCATGTTTCTTCCCCTCTTAACCTAGCACCTGCTACTCAACCACTTCCTAAATTCAAATAACATCTCCCTAGGTTTTTAGGGAATAACACGATCACTACGAGTGAACACTTGGTGGAATTTTCTAATGCCTATCACAACATAGGAGCCAATGACAATGACACTTGTATGCACTTATTTGTTAACTCCCTTGAAGGAAAGGTTGTGGCTGATTTATTTGACCTTCCTCCTAAGATTCTTTACACTTGGGAGGAGTTAGTCTATTGGTTCAAGTCTACCTATGGGCATTGCAAAATCCCAGTCGAGCAGTTACAAGAGTAAAATAACATTACTTATAAGGACGGTGAAACTATCAAGTCTTTCAACTTGCGTTTCACCAAATTATATAACCAAAATCCTGAACTCATTAATCCCCAGAACCAAGCTGCTTTCATGAATTATTATAATGCTTTACCTTCACCCTACCATCATAGGATTGAGGAAAAGGCCATTGATAACCTTGGTTCCTCTTTAAATACTTTTTTAGATTATGAAGAACAAATTGAAAGAACATGTCTTCCTAAAGGAGATTCACTTAAACAAGCATATATGTCCTCCCTCTTACAACTTGTAAAGGACATTAATAATCGAATGATTGTGTATGAGCAGAAATGAAATGTACCCTCTCTGACCCCTGGGGCCTCATCTTCTTCTTCACCACCTTTTAATAATCTTAATGAAAATAAATTTCAACCTAAATCCATCATGCCTCGTACTTTGTGTAACTTTTTTGAGGAACACCATGAGGAAAGTATGTGTGAGGTAAAGAAGAGTGTCAAAGATTAAATCTTTGGTAAAATACCTGAAACTACTATTGTTGTCCTAGATTTTGCAGAGCCAGAGGATGTTATGATTATAAATACTAGGAAGAAATTCTATGCTCCAAAAGGTAAATATGATCCTCCTTGCACTTCTTCTAGCCCAATCTGTAATGACCTCAATCATTACGAATACATGCGACGCAAAGCAAGTGCAATTTTTTTCTTCTTTTTTTTAAAGCAGGACGACAATCAACGACAACAATTAATCATCATGACCTGATGGCGAACAAAAATTACACATTCATGCAACAAACAACAACGACTCATCACACTTTCACGTCATGCAACTAGATTAAACATGTGATAATCAAAGATAGATAAAAAAGACTACATGCCCGACATAATCAAGACAACGTCTACAAGATAAAGGACAACATGAACCACCGAACATAGTGGCTTCATCGACCAATAACTATAAACCTCTATGGCATGCAAATCCAAATGCATTAAGGCGTTACAAACTAAAAACCAACATCCACTATAATGAAAAATACGTCCACATCAGGAAGCACAAGACTCTGACCAAGTTATCGTTTGCCTCTATCCATCAGGACGCACGATGATCCCCTCATCAAGAATCAATTTGTCACCAGGCGATAGGCGTGATAGTAACCCTGGAGAAACATAAGATATCTAGACCAATAACCCAAGAAGAATCCAACGTGCTAGGAGACCAAATTAACTGACAAGAAGACTATACCCACTCACCCAAGCAAGAAGTCGACAAGACACAAGATGACATCACTCAAATTAAATTGTGAAAACTATTAAACGACTTCACCAACAAACCATAACCATAATCTATTAAGCAAGATGTCTAAGTGCGAAGGAGTGAACTATTATAATTGTTACTATTATCATAATTGTGACCATAAATGTGACCATAATGTGAACTATTATAGGCACTTAACAAAATCAAAATACCCTTGTCAAAAAATATACATTGTCCATTAAAATAAGTGAACTACTTAACATTAAAAAGTGATCTCTGATGCTTATTAAATATTCAACATTCTTGTCTATATTATTGTTGTCTAAATTAACAAGTCTCTGGATGATTGTATTGATAAACTATTAATAGTTAAAATAATGTATCTGGGTAAATAACCATAATTATTTGATAAATAAATATCGTTGTGTAATAGCATTACTATCAACAATATTAAAAAGTTATCCATGATATTAAATAGCTATCCACTAAAAGGATTAACAATATAAAGGAATGACAAGGAATAACACTATAATTCATTGTCTAAATAAAAGAGTTAATCATGTATATCGTTGGCATGTAGTTCATTGTCACATAAGTCGCTAATTAACAATATAAAGGAAATGACAACAAATAACACTATAATCACTATCTAAATAAAGGAGTTAGTCATATATATCACTGGCATGTAATTCACTACCATATAATTTGCTAATTAACAATATAAGGGAAATCGCAGAGTTAAAAGTATCATTCTTGTCTATTTAAAAGAAATTTGCAGAGTTAAAATATCATTGTTGTCCATTTAAAATAATTTTGCAAAGTTAAAATATCATTTCATTCCATTTAAAAGAATCTGAAGAGTAAAAATATGATAATTGTTGAGTTAAAAATATGATAATTGTTGAGATAAAAGGTGGAAATCGCTGAGTAAAAAAATTGATATCGCAGATAACGCAAATATATAAATTCAGAGGCATAAGATAACACAGAGGTGAAGTGAATCACTCATAAAATCATGACTAAGAACTGGGTGATTATGCCACTAAAATCGTGAGTAAGAATTGGGAATTTATGCCATTAAAATCATGAGTAATAAATGGGCATTTATGCCATTAAAATCGTGAGTAAGAACTGGGCATTTCGTGAGTAAGAATTGGGAATTTATGCCATTAAAATCGTGAGTAAGAAATGAGCATTTCTACCATTAAAATCGTGAGTAAGAACTGGGCATTTCGTGAGTAAGAATTGGGAATTTATGCCATTAAAATCGTGAGTAAGAACTGGGCATTTATGCCATTAAAATCGTGAGTAAGAATTGCGCATTTATGCCATTAAAATCATGAGTAAGAATGAGGCATTTATTCCATTAAAATCATGATCAAGAGCTGGGCATTTATGCCATAAAATCGTGAGCAATAACTGGGCATTTATGTCATTAAAATCCTGAGCAATAACTGGGCATTTATGTCATTAAAATCGTGAGTAAGAACTGTGTAATGTGCCAAGGAAACACCCAAACTAAAATCGTTGTCAATGAATAAATCGTTTTCCAATAGTAAAGGCTATCTAGTAAAGATATTGTTGGGTAATATGCCAATAATCAAATGCTGGTAAAGTTCTACTAAAACACAACATTTAAAAACCGTGTTTTTCCGGCAAATAGAAGCACGAATTGGTGGATAAAAATCCATCAAAACACAACACAAAAGGGCATCGAATGGCAATAAAATAACAAACAAAAAGATACATGATCTAGCCTGGTAAGATCCACCAAAATGTGGTTAAAGGAGGATGATATTGTGGCCAAAAAAGGAGCCACGTTTTTGTTGAGATAATATGCCAAGAAATCAATCAGAGATGAATCACAAAGATAATCATTCAAAAGAAACACAAAGATGAATTGAAAACACATACTTAATTTCTGTGTTTGTTTATGTGCAGGGATAATTGGAACACAGATGTAAATTGACGTAGATATAAATTGAATGCAGACATTAACCACCACAAAAACACTCATAGATAATCAAACACAAGAAAACGCAAAATTAATCAATCACAAGAAATGCAGAAATAATCTTTTAAGGAAACTTCGAGGTTTTCGGAGTTTAAACTATCAAATGCAGAGGTACTTGTTCACAAGAAGGCACAAATATTAGGGATTAATCATAAGAGAAAAACAAAGAGATAAGTAAGGGTTTGATAACTGGGAGAAATTTATCCTTCACTTATTATCCATGCATAGGAAAGCAGGGTATTTGAATATATAGGTCTTTAAATTCCATAGTTATGATCGTCGGTTCGGCTCGTGGTCGACTGCTCAGGCTCGAACTAATAACTAAAGGGATAAGGGACAGAAGGTAAAAGAAATAAATTCTCCGTCTTAATAAATAAAAACAAACGCATAGAAGTCAATGCAATCATAGGTTGGGTTCACCATAGGAAATCAATTCAGAATACATCAAACATAAGGGGATTACAAATAACATAGGAAATTAGGTGCAAGAGAGCTCATGGAAATGAAATCTTCAACCGAGCATAGAAAAATAACATGCGTAAATTAAATTTCATTGCAAGTAACAACTTTAATAGGCGTACCTTAGACAAATGTGAATGCTCTGAAGTTACTATCTCGCGTGTGCTCCATCCAGATCCTACTTTCCAATCGATGTGAACTCACCAATACCTCCCAGGCAATGCTAGGGGTACTCTTCTTCCCCCTGATCCCCCCGAGCCACAAAGGGACCACACACACAATACTAGAGAAGAACTAGCACCCAGCTTGCCTCGCAAGGTCGAGGTACCACTCGTTACCCGAGCTAAGTATCCCAACTCCCACAAGAGAAAGTTCAGTCAAGGTAAACTTAAGCAGCATAATGTTACACAAAAATATGAGATCCATACTCCTCCTCCATCCTTTTTATAGAGTTTTTAAGTAATTAGTTTCCCAAATTCCCATTAAATTCATTTTTCATAAATATTAAATAGGAAAAACCTCCCCCGTACACATGTCACCCATCCCCTAGTTGCACCCAAAAATCAATTTTATTAATTAATTAAATATTCCTATTTCCCTCACCCACCTAAAAGCATTCCTAAAAATGCTCTTTGGTGTCCCAATATTCCCTTACAAAACTTAAATGACTTACGCCTTACTTAATTCCTAGTTGAGTTCATAAATGGCAAGTTCCTGAGGCAAGATTCCTTACTAAGTTAGACATTCAACTTTTTCTTTACGTTTCCCCTTTTCTTTAATTTTCCTATTCTTTTAAGTTTCCCTCTTTTTCCTTTTTAACAAATTTTTTTTTAGCAAGTGTAGATAAAACAACCATTTACCCTCTTTTCTTTTCAACTAAAAATTAAATTAGCAAATGTAGATAAAAGCAACCATTTCCCTTTTTAAAATTTTAATCCTCCATTATAATTTTCACTTTAATAAATAAATTTTAATTTCTTACCCCCCTTCTTGTTACATGTTTATTTATTATTATTATTATTTTTTACCACATGTTCTACTTAGACCTAGGTTTTAATTTCACTAGGCTGGGCGACATTTTCATGAGGGAAAAAATATTTTTAAACATTACTTATCACATCATTCATTTTAAGGTCGACTAGGTTTATTCAGTTACCAGTTAAAATCACGACATGCCCTTCAGGATGCACTAGGTGCTCCAAGGGTGCAACTCTCCTATTTTCATTTTTCCTTGTGCGACATGCCCTTCAGGACGCAATACGTGCTCCATGGGCGCCACTCGCCTCTTGACTGACTTTGGTAGACATCAAAAACCCCTGGAGTCAATACTCTGCTAGGTGATCTTGTGCGAGACTAAGGGCCTCTAAGGAATAAGTCCCCTACCTTATTGTGCATCCCTTAGAATCATCGTGAGCGACACAATCTTCCCTCATGACATCGTGGGTCTTCTCGAACTAAGTAATTGTTAACCTATAGTTCGAGCCACGATGAGAGTGCTAGTAGGCTATGGCAGGGATACTGCCACACCTCTCCCTCAAAGTCCCTGGTTGTCCTGCATGACCCCTTTACTCCACATGTGAGTCTGGTAAGCAAGATATTGTCAGCCTGCATCCATCAATGAATCATGTCATCAATAATAATCAATCATCATAACATATAATCATATGTGCATATGTCAGATCAACAACATTCAAACCCAACAGTCCACTCCTTGACTTGATCTGGAGTCCAAGGGGTTTCATCGATGCCTCTACATCCTCAAGGTACAAAGTCTTGGACACTCAGGAGAACCCAGTCAATAGCACCTATCTAGATTAATACAACAAAATAACATATCCTCACATCTATAATAAATCATAATGATAATCAAATGACCAATATTATAATAATCTGGATCACTTGCAAGCAAATGTCCTCAAAGAATAAGTTTGCTCAGTGCGTGCAAGAGCGGGATGTTACATACACCCCCTCTTGGTCTAAACTTTGTCCCGAAGTTTCATAGTATATAAGTGCCGAAATAAAGTGTATCACAGTATCATAAGTCTACCTATCAAACAAAAATGGAAACTACTGATGCATATCATATGCATCCTCCTAGGTCGACGAGTGCAGACTATATTTGTCCCACTAGACCTTGACCTGATATACTATTCAACGTCGTAGCTGTCAAATGCCATGAGCGCATCCTCATCTGATACCGGCAAGGAACTCATGTCAACAACATGTGTAGGATCACTAACATAATGTCTCAAAATAGAGACGCGAAAGACATCGTGGGTATTCCTCAAGAATTAGGAAAGGCTAGTCAAAAGGCCATGGGCCCCTTCCTTTCCACAATCTTGAAAGGTCCCATGAACCTAGGAGAGAGTTTAGCGCCCTTTCCAAATTTTATCAAACTCTTATGCAGTTTCACCCGCAAGAAGACTCGATCACCAATTTCGTAACTATGGTTGACACGATGTGCATCGACATAACTCTTTTGTCAATGCTATGCTTCCTTGATCCTTTGTATTATTGTTTTCATTTGATATTCCATTTATTGGATCACTTCTAGTCCCACCAGGACTGTATCCTCAAGCTGATCCCAACTCAAAGTCGTTTGACATGGTCGCCCGTAAAGAAACTCGAAAGGCACCATCTTAATGGTGCTTTGATAACTGTTGTTATATGCAAATTCTACCAGTGGAAAGAATTCTTCCCAATGCTTCTATTGGTCCATCACGTACATACGCAACATGTCCTCCAAGATTTGGTTTCTTTGTTCAGTCTTCTCATCTGTATTCAGGTGATACGCAGTACTAAAGTTAAGTTGGGTTCCCAAGGCCTCTTGGAAACTAGTGCAAAATCATCCAGTAAACATCGATCCTCAATCATATATAATCCTCTTAGGTATTCCATGAAGCCTCACAATCTCACTGAAGAAACTCTAGCTATGTTAGGTTCCTGATACGTCATAGGTACAGAAATAAAATGATCACTCTTCGTTAGAGTGTCGACTACCATAAAAATCAAGTCGTGTCTCCTTGTCATATGTGGCAATCCAACAATGAAATCCATCGAAATGACTTCCCATTTCGATTCCAGAATTGCGTGTGGCTATAGTAATCCTGTCGGATGTCTATGTTCAGCCTTCACCTACTGACATTCTAGACATCTAGCCACGTAGTTGGCTATGTATGTCTTCATCCCTTCCAAAAGAATAAGGGTTTAAGGTCTTCCCTTATCTTCGTGACTCCTAGGTGAGCCATGTACATTTCTCTCTGAGCCTCGTTTAGGATCAAATTCCTCAACTCGTTGTTGGGAGGTACGTAAATTAGACCCTTAAATCTCAATAATCCATCGTTTTCCATAGTAAATCTTTCAAATTTTGGTACCATCATTGTTTTTTGTCCGATAAAATCCTTGACCTCTTTGTAGAAATTATCGTCGCGTTATAAAGCTAGAATCTTTTCACGTAGATTCGTCTGAAGAGAAATCACTAAAAATATGTGCAGTCTCTGGCTCAATGCATCAACCACTCTGTTCAATGTTCCCTTTATGTAAGTAATCTCCAAATCATACTCGCTAAGAAATTTCGACCAACGTTGTTGTCGTGCATTCAAGTTGCTTTGCGTAAAGATGTGTTGTAGTCCACAGTGCTCCATTTTTAGTTCAAATTTTTGTCCAATAAGGTAGTGTCTCCAAACTCTCAAGTCATAAACAATGGCTAACAACTCCAAATCGTGCATATCATAATTATCCTCATGACTTCTCAACTTTCTCGAGATGTAAGTGATCACTCAACCATATTGCATCAAGACTCCACCTAAACCTTATTTGGATGCATCAGTGCATACCAAGAATTTTGCGTCCATGTCAGGGATCTTCAGTATTGGTGTGGTATTCAACAACTCCTTGAGCCTCCGAAATGCCTTCGTGCATTTCTCGTTCCAAAAAAAATTCTTGTTCTTCTTTTGCATTTTCATAATCGGAATCGCTATCTTCGAAAAAACCTCGACGAACCGTCTGTAGTATCCCACTAAACCCATGAAGCTATGCACACACACTTTTGGGACATTCATTGACATAGGCCATTCCATAATATCCTAGACCTTTTTTAGATCCACAACACTACCTTCGTCGGAGATGAAATTCCCTAAGTAGTGAATCTTCAATTGATAAAATGAGGATTTAGACAATTTCCCATACAATTTGTTCTCTCGTAGACACCATAGTACCAAGCGCAAGTGTTCGTCATGCTCTTTCATCGTCCAAGAGTAAATCAAAATATCGTCAATGAATACTTGGAAGAAATTTTCCAAGTACTCGTGGAACACCCCGTTCATCAAACTCATAAATACCCCTGGGGAATTCATCAGTCCAAATGGTAAAAAAGTAAACTTGTAATGTCCAAACCTCATCTTAAAGGAAGTCCTAGGGATGTCATACTCATTGATCTGTAACTGGTGATACCCTGATCTCAAGCCGATCTTTGAAAACACCATCGCACCCTTCATCTGATCAAACATATCATCAATCCTTGGCAATGGATATTTATTCTTGATCGTTTCCTTTTTCAATTGACGATAGTCAATGCAGAGTCTTCACGACCCATCCTTATTTTGTACGAAGATAAAATGCACACCCCATGGTGACACACTTGGACGTATAAGTCCTAGGTACAACAACTCCTTCAGTTTCATTCTCAACTCCTGTAACTCCAAGGTCAACATCTGATAAAGCGTTCTTGTTATCGGTTCAGTCCCGTGTTTTAGGTCTATGGTAAATTCCAAGTCCCCCTCCAGAGACATCCCAGGTAACTCTTCAGGGAAGATGTCCACAAACTCTCTCACCAATGGAAGGTGTTCTAGTCCTTCCTCTACTCCTTTCCCATTTAATGCAAGGATCACATAAATCTTACATCCCTTGTGCATGCTCTTCTGTAGTTGCAAAGAAGAGATGAACCTCAGGGAAAATCCATGGTTCTAACCTATAATCACGCATCTATGTCCCTCATCATCGACCAAGCTCAATCATTTCGTATTACAGTTGAGTATCGCTTCATGTGATTCCAACCAGTCCATACTGATCACAATGTCATAAGATCCTAAGATCGTGATGTACAGGTTGGCCCTAGTGACAAATTATCCCAGGTTAAGGCTACAACCCGTAACCTTTCCCCCAACCTTTTTTTTAGCTCCCAAATCCATTTCTACAAAGCTAAACTCATCATGTTTGACTGCCTTTACCTTAATTCTTTTTAGCATTGCCCCAAAAATGAAACTCTCTATAGCACCTGGATCTATCAAAATACTAAGGGTCTGGTCAGTGATGGTACATGACGTCTCGAGCACAGTCAAATGGTGATCTTACTAGAGGTTATTCACTTCTACATGAATATGATGGGCCTTGCCCAAATATCCCACGATAGTGGGTCCGACTGATCCAGATGTTCTAGTGCTCTCCACTGGGCAGTCTCGCTGGTAATGTGGCTCCCCACATTCTAGCACACCTTCTTCGGTCCAATATTCCTGGTACCCGAATATGATGTTAAATATTAACATTAAGGCCCAACATGAACTTGTTGACCTTATGTTTCTCGGTAATTTGGTGTGGAGCATACCAAAGTAGCTCCAAAAATAGGCCTCGTACTCAGGCACCGTACGACTTCCCTGTCACAAGGTGTTGAACTCGTTGAGTTGATTCTCAACGAATTCCTCATAAATATACCTCTCTTGGAACCGTTCCTCAAACAGTTCCCATGACACATCTTCGATGACCATGTTCAAATGCTACAGGAGCGTCTTCCACCATAGAAGAGTTCTCCCCTTCAGTTGAAAGACCGCCATGCAGACCTTCATGTTGGAGGTTTAGTCATGAAGTGAAAAACACATTGCCATATCATCCAACCATGCCTCAGTGGTTGCACTGTCTGGGGCACCAAAGAACTCGAGAAATTGACCTTCTCGATTTCGCAGTGAAAGATAACGGTACTAGCTGAGGAACGTTATGGAATCTCAGGGATACAGGCACCTTGGCCTCATCTCAATACAGTTGGTGAATCAAGGCCTCTGACATTCCTTGGAAGGACCTTGTCTAACCATAAACATCCATTAAAACAATTGAATACAACCCAAGGAATTTTTCTTCCCCTTGGGGGTTAGACTTCGAGGGTGCAGGCACCTCTGGAGGTCTCACACCTCCTTCCACGACACCCATTGTGAACCTCTGTGGCATCCTCTCATAGATATCACCACATGGATGTGCTATAATTTTACTTAGCACTAGGTTATTACTCAAGGGTTTAATACAATGGAAAGCATGGCGATCCATAGTCATAGGGTTGAACCCCACTCTGATACCATATGTAATGACCCCAATCATTATGACTACATGCGACGCAAAGAAAGTGAATTTTTTTTTTTAAATAAAGATGACAAACAATGACAACAATTAATCAACATGACTTGATGGAGAACAAAACTTACACATTCAGGAAATAGACAACAATGACACAACACACCTTCATGTCATGCAACTGGATGAAACATGCAATAATCAAAGACAGATAAAAATGACTACCTTCCCAACACAAGCAAGACAACGTCTACAAGCTAAGGGATACCATCAACCACCCGACACAATGGCTTCATCGGCCAGTAACTAGAAACCTCTATGGCACACAAATCCCAATGCATTAAGGTGTTACCAACTAAGAACCAACATCCGCTACAACGAACGATACATCCAAATCGAGAAGCACAAGACTCCAGCCAGGTTATCGTTCGCCTCTATCCACCAGGGAGTGCGATGATCCCCTCATCAGGAATCATGCCATCACCAGGAGATAGGTGTGACAGTAACCTTGGCTCAACATAAAATATCTAGACCAATAACCCAAGAAGAATCTAATGCGCTAGGAGGCCGAATTAACTGACAATAAGACTATACCCACGCACCCAAGCAACAAGTCGACAAGATGCAATATGACATCACTCAAATTAAATTGCGCAAGCTATTAAACGACTTCACCAACAAGCCATAACCATTATCTGTTAAGGAAGATGTCTAAGTGCGAAGGAGTGAACTATTATAATTGTTACTATTATCATAAATGTGACAATAAATGTGACCATAATGTGAACTATGATAGGCACTTAACAAAATCAAAGTACACTTGTCAATAGATATACACTATCCATTAAAATAAGTGAACTACTTAACATTAAAATGTGATCTACGTTTCTTATTAAATATTTGACATTGTTGTCTAAATTATTGTTGTCTAAATTAACAAGTCTCTGGATGATTCTATTGATAAACTATTAATAATTAAAACGATATAGATGGATAAATAAACATAATTATTTGATAAATAAATATCATTGTGTAATACAATTACTGTCAAAAATATTAAAATGTTATCCATGATATTAAATCACTATCCACTAAAAGGATTAACAATATAAAGGAATGACAAGGAATAACACTATAATTCATTGTCTAAATAAAAAAGTTAATCATATATATCTTTGGCATGTAGTTCACTGTCACATAAGTTGCTAATTAACAATATAAAGGAAATGACAAGGAATAACACTATAATCGTTGTCTAAATAAAGGAGTTAGTCATATATCGTTGGCATGTAATTCACTTCCATATAATTCACTAATTAACAATATAAGGGAAATCACATAGTTAAAAGTATCATTCTTGTCTATTTAAAAGAAATTCACAAAGTTAAAATATCATTGTTGTGCATTTAAAAGAATTTCACAAAGTTAAAATATCATTGTTGTCCATTTAAAAGAATCTGCAAAGTTAAAATATGATAATTGGTGAGTTAAATAATGGAAATGGCTGAGATAAAAACATGATATTCGCCGAGTTAAAACTGGAATTCACTGATTTAAAAATATGATAATTGTTGAGATAAAAGTTGGAAATCGCTGAGTAAAAAAAATGATATCGCAAATAACGCAGATATATAAATTCACAAGCATACGATAACATAGAGGTGAAGTGAATCACTCAAAAAATCGTGAGTAAGAACTGGGCGTTTATGCTATTAAAACTGTGAGTAAGAACTGGTCATTTATGCCATTAAAATTGTGAGTAAGAACTGGGCATTTATGCCATTAAAATTGTCAGTAAGAACTGAGCATTTATGCCATTAAAATCGTGAGCAAGAACTGGGCATTTATGCCATAAAATCGTGAGCAAGAATTGGGCATTTATTCCATTAAAATCATGAGTAAGAACTGTGTAATGTGCTAAGGAAATGCCTAGACTAAAATCGTTGTCAATGAATAAATTGTTGTCCAACAGTAAAGGCTATTTAGTAAAGATATTGTTGGGTAATATGGAAAGAATCAAATGTTGGTAAAGTTCTACCAAAACACAACATTTAAAAACCACGTTTTTTTTCTGGAAAATAGAAGCATGAATTGGTGGAGAAAAATCCATCAAAACACAACACAAAAGGTATCGAATGGCAATAAAATAACAAACACAAAGTTGCAACATAAAGATACACGATATAGCCTAGTAAGATCCACCAAAACACAGTTAAAGGAGGATGAGATCATAGTCGAAAAAGTATCCATGATTTTTCTAAAGATGACCCATGTTTTTGTTGAGATAATATGCCAAGAAATCGATCAAAGATGAATCACAGAGATAATCATTCAAAAGAAATGAAGAGATGAACTGAAAACACAGTTAATTTCTGGATTTGTTTATGTGCATGGATAATTGGAACGCAGAGGTAAATTGACGCATATATAAATTAAATGCAGATATTAACCACCACAAGAACACTCAGAGATAATAAAACACAAGAAAACGCAGACGTAATCAATCATGAGAAATGCAGAAATAATCTTTCAAGGAAATGTCGAGGTTTTCAGAGTTTAAACGTTCAAACACAGAGGTACTCATTCACAAGAAGGCACAAAGATTAGGAATTAATCATAAGAGAAAAACACAAATATAAGTAAGGGTTCAATAACTGGGCGAAATTTATCCTTCACTTATTATCCGCGCACAAGAAAGCAGAGAATTTGAATCTGTAGGTCTTTAAACACCAGAGTGACGACCGTCAATTTGGCTCCTGGTCAACTACTCAGGCATGTACTAATAAATAAAGGGATAAGGCACATAAATTAAAACACAATTTTTCTTCATCTTAATCAATAAAAACAAACACAGAGAAGTCAATGCAATCTAATGTTGGGATCGCCACTGGAAATCAATTCAAAATACAATGAACATAAGGGGATTACAAATACCGTAGGAAAGTAGGTGCAAGAGAGCTCATGGAAATGAAATCTTCAACCAAGCATAGAAAATTAACATGTGTAAATTAAATTTCATTGCAGGTAACAACTTTAATAAGTGTACCTTAGCCAAACACGAATGCTCCAAATTGTTTGCCCCACACGTGCTCCATCCAATTCCCACTTTCCAATCGATGTGACCTCACTGGTACCTCCCAACCAATGCTAGGGGTACTTTTATTCCCCTGAGCCCCCTGAGCCACAAAGGGGCCATGCCCACAATACCAAAGAACAACTAGCACCCAACTTGCCTCGCAAGGTCGAGCTACCACTCGTTACTCGAGCTGGGTATCCCAACTCGCACAAGAGAAAGTTTAATCAAGGTAAAATTCAACAACGTAACATTACGCAAAAAGATGAGATCCATACTCCTCCTCCATCCTTTTTATATATCTTTTAAGTAATTACTTTCCCAAATTCCCATTAAATTCATTTTTCATAAATTTTAAATAGGAAAAACCTCCCCCGTACACATGTAACCCATCCCCTAGTTGCACTAGAAAATCAATTTTATTAATTAATTAAATATTCCTATTTCCCTCATCCACCTAAAAGCATTCCTAAAAATGCTCCTTGGTGTCCCAATATTCCCTTACAAAATTTAAATGACTTGCACCTTACTTAATTCCTATTTGAGTTCATAAATAGCAAGTTCCCGAGGCAAGATTCCTTACTAAGTTAGACATTCATATTTTTCTTTACGTTTCCCCTTTTCTTTAGGTTTCTGCTTTTCTTTAAGTTTCCCTCTTTTTCCTTTTTAACAAAAAAACAATTTAGCAAGTGTAGATAAAACAACCATTTACCCTCTTTTCTTTTTAATTAAAATTAAATTAGCAAATGTAGATAAAAGAAACCATTTCCCTTTTTAAAATTTTAATCCTCCATTATAATTTTGACTTTAATAAATAAATTTGAATTTCTTACCCCCCCTTCTTGTTACATGTTTATTTATTATTAATTGTTTTTTACCACATGTTCTACTTAGACCTAGGTTTTAATTTCACTAGGCTAGGCGACATTTTCATTAGGGAAAAAATTGGTTTTAAATCTTACTTATCACATCATTCATTTTAAGGTCGACAAGGTTTATTCACCTACCAGTTAAAATAGTGATGTTCCCTACAGGATGCACTAGGTGTTCCAAGGGTGCCACTCACCTATTTATGTTTTCCTTGTGTGACGTGCACTTCAGGATGCACTACGTGCTCCAAGGGTGCCAATCACCTCTTGACTAACTTTGGTAGACATTGAAAACCCCTGCCAGGTGATCTTGTGGGAGACTAAGGGCCTCTAAGGAACAAGGCCTCTTCCTTATTGAGCGCCACTTAGAATCATCATGAGCGACTATTACAGTCTTCCCCCGCGACATCATGGGTCTTCTCAAACTAGGTAATCGTTAACCTACAGTTTGAGCCACGACGGGAGTGCTAGTAAGCTATGGAAGGTTTGTTGCCACACCTCTCCCTCAAAGTCTCTGGTTGTCCTGCTTGACCCCTCTACTCCACATGTGATTCTGGTCGACAAGCTATCATTCGCCAGCATCCATCAATGAATCATGTCAGCAATAATAACCAATCATCATAACATCTAATAATATGTGCATATGTCACATCAACAACAATCCACTCCCTAACTCAATCTAGAGTCCAAGGGGTTTCATCGATGCCTCTGCATCCTCAAGGTCCAAATTCCTGCACACTCAGGAGAACCCAGTCAATAGCACCTGTCTAGGTAAATACAACAAAATAACATATCCTCACATCCATAATATCTCATAATCATAATCAAACGACCAATATTATAATAATTTGGATCACTTGCAAGCAAGTGTTCTCAAAGAATAAGTTTCCTCAGTGCACGCAAGAGCGGGATGTTACACAAGATCATATTCACCAACTACTACTATATAGGTTTTTAAAGCTCCTGACAGTCAAGGAACTACCTCCCCTCTTCCCTCTTCAAAATACAACATTCTCAATTAATTGGCCAATATTAAAGTTGATGCTACCCTCCTGGACATGGTTGTCGTCCCTTAGCACAAAAAGCATCTGAAATTTTTTATGGAAGGAAAATCTTCCATTATAGCCAACGTCTCTGAAGAGTTATATGAAGAGGATTCGACTATAAATAAATTAGGTGTACATAAATTTAGACACCCTGTAAAAAAAACCCATTTTTTTTATTTTTGTAAATATTATGGACAAAATAGCCCATTGTTGTCTCATTGACGGGGGTTCGGGCCCAAGTGTAATGTCAAATATTATTATGGAAGAGCTAGGCTTGTCTTGTATAAATGAAAACATCAGAAGCATGCTCTATTATAATAGTTACAACAAACGACCATATGTGAAATCAAGGACGTGACCTTGGTTTTGTGCATGCATCCTGAAATAAGAAAAACCCTTAATATTTAGGTGGTTGATATACCAATGAGTAATTACTCGATCATATTAGGAAGAGATTGGTAAGATTTGATGGGTGTATACCTCTCACTCGACAAGACACACTTATCTGTTCCTCAGAATGGAAAAAACATCATAGTCCTAAGGGAGGGTAGAATTTCACCTTACATAGAAAGCATCCCATAACCTAATGTGAATTATATCGATGAGGACCTAGGAGTGTATTCCATCTTCTCATATGAGGACAAAACTACCTTGGAACAAATCGACATAGAATATGGGATGTGGCATATTCACTTTGATGGTTCATGCTCTAATGAAGGAAATAGAGCTGGTATTATCTTGTACTCTCATGTGGGTAAAATTCATAACTTTTCCTATAGGTTAGAGTTTGTTTGCACAAACAATGTCACTGAATTTGAAGCATTGATGCTAGGCATTGAAAATGCCTATAATCTAGGTTGTGGTCACCTTACAATTTTTGGGGATTCTGAACTTGTTGTAAACCTTGTACATAAGATATATTCTCCTAGAAACAAGTTAATGAAATGTTACACCCAAACTATTTGGGAACTTATCTTGAACTTGATATATTTCAACATCACTCATGTTAAAATGGAATTGAATTCAATGGATGACATGTTAGCTATTTTGCAGCCTCTCCTATTCAACAACTTCTGCCACAAAGACCTGATTGCACCTTTCAATATTTTTATCGTCCGCATATCCCTAACAATGTAGAGTCATGGCATGTCTTCCCTAGTGATGAGAGCATATGTTCTTTCATCCAAAATGAACCTTATAAGCCTAAGGAAATTATATCAATGGAAGATAACAAAATTACTAATGGCTTGAATCCTCTAGAAATTTCATCTTCATCGAGTGATGTAGGCAACACATAAAAACATAAATAAGAGGAGACAAAAAGGGAAGTGGGTGAAACCATTTACTTGAACATTGGAACACCAAAGTGTACAAAGAATGTTAAAATAGGTTCCCAATTTTCTGATGAAGAAAAATTGAAGTTCACTAAGTTGCTTGGTGAATTTCAAAATGTTTTTTCTTGGTCTTATGAGGAAATTCATGCTTTTGATCTTGCTATTATACAACATGCCATTCCTATCAAGGAAGGCATAAAACCAGTTAGGAAAAAACAAGACCCATTAACCCTGCACTGGAATAAACTATTCGAAAGGAGTTGGAAAAACTCTTGAAGGCTAGAATAATTTTCCCTATTAAGTATTCTAAGTGGGTTTATAATTTGGTTACCATTCGGAAAGAAATAGATGAGATTATACTATCCATTGATTTTCGTGCATTGAATATGGCTAGTGTTAAAGACCATTTTCCTCTCCCTAATATAGAAATTATTTTTCAACAAGTTGAAGGGTCACAGATGATGTCCTTACTTGACGATTTTTCTGGTTACAATCAAATCAAGGTGAAAAGGACACATAAATATAAAACCACTTTTATTACTCATTGGGACACTTTCACTTATGAACGTATGCCTTTTGGTTTATCTAATGTAGGTTCCACTTTTCAAAGAGCTATGAAAATATCTTTTGACGATTTGATCGGCAAAATTATTTAGATTTGTCTTGATGACTTAACTGTGTATTCTAAAAACTGATCAGAGAATTTCGGTCATCTTAGAAATATCCTCATGTAATGTGATGACCAAGTAAATGAAAAATGAGTGGATTACATGAGTCAAATCTTGTCATATGATGAGTTTAAATATTCTTTTATTGAAAATCATGCTTTCTCTCTTGTTAAAGTTGTTGAAAAATTTTGCACTTCATCTTAGGTAAGCATATGCTGGTAAAAGTCCCTTTACCTTCTCTCACGTTTTTACTCTCATAGAATTATCTTTCAGTAAATCTTGCACATTGGATTTACAAGATTCAAGAGAATTATATAACCATCATGACTTCTAAAACTATCAATGGATGTGACTTAGCCCTTCACTTAGCTCAGCATGCTGAAATGAGTGAAGAAATTGATGAACAAGATAGCTCTCTATCAAGATTGTTTTACATTGAAAATCAAATCTTTCATGTGTCTGAACATCCTTGGTATAAATATCTAGTGTATTACTTGAAAAATCAAAGATTTTCAGATAACTTAGACACTCATCAAAGAATAAGGCTCCACCTCGAATCTGCTAGATACGTCATTATAGGAGACTTCTTGTTTAGGAGATCTATCGATGGTATGTTACTTCATTGTGTGAACAATGAGGAAGCACATAAATTGTTGCAAGAGACTCATGGATATTCAAATTATGTTATTCATGTAGGAGGTCACTATTCTTCTAAAACCATTTCTTTTAATATTATCAGGAAAGGGTACTATTAGCCTTCAATATTTCATGATTCTTATATTTTTTCAAGATCTTGTGACAATTGCCATAAGTTTGCTAGGAAAGAACGTATTTCTTCTATGCCTTTACAACCCGTCCTCCCTAACTTTTCTTGTTCAAAATTGGGTTTAGAATTTATTGGTCCTATTAATCCTCCATCTTCAACAGGGCAAGTTTTTATCTTGATAACTACAAACTATTTTATGAAATGGACTGAATTTTTCCTCTTAAGCATTCGCAGGATGAGCAAGTGATTTCTTTTCTTGAAACCAATATTTTTTCCAGATTTTTTATTCCTTTGGAAATTTTTATAGACAATGGTCCCACCTTTATTTCTGCTAACATGACCCAATTTTTAGCCAAATTGGGGGTTAAACATTTTACCTCACCATATTATTATCCCCAAGGAAATGGGTAGGCCGAGTCTATAAACAAGAATCTAGTTAGAATTATCAAGAGTCGCATTGAAGATAAGCCTCATCAATGGCACGATATCCTCACATATGCCCCTTGGGAAGATTGCACTACCACCAAGGTGAACTCGTTGCACTCCTTTCCAGCTTCTTTATGGTCAAGAAGCCATTTTGCCTACTGAGCTAAAACTTTCCTCCCTAAGGTTAATGCTACAAGTTGAAGAATTAAATTATTCTGATGTTTCTCAAATAATGAATGCACGTTTTTCTTTAGAGGAGAAAAGGACGTTTTCCTTGGATAATATAAAGAGAATAAAACAAACTGTTAAAAGATATTTGTCCTTGACACAAATTCTTACATCCTAAAGGACTTACAAGAACGATTTTTTTCCTATGGCACTAAATATTCCCACTTAAAAAACTATGTGGAACCAACTTTAAAGTTTTAACGATGTATGGAATGTTTTATGTATTATAGTTTGTTTTATTTGCTTCGATTTTACATTTATGTTATTTTAATTCTGCTTATTTCAATTATGTTGTTTCATTTATGCTATATCATTTCTTGTTATTTTGTTTCTTTTTTACTTCATTTCTTTTCAAAATAAAATGTTGGATCAATTTTGCCACAACAATGCTATTTTACAAAGTATTGTTAATCAATAACAATCAGGTTACACAACTTTCATGATGTTCCCATTGAAATCATAATTGAAATTGTTATCTTCTTCAATTGTTGTTTTATAAGATAGTTGGTTTTATCCCCTTTCTTATTTCCTTTTCTTCCATCTGCTTCAAGATTCAAAAAATAATTCTCCTTGAAGTGAAGAGCGATTTACTATGATTAATCGAATGATTATGCTTACAGGGATAAACCCCCTCATACTTAACACTTTACATGAGTTATTCCCAAAATCCTGGTTATTTTTCCCTTAAATCCGATCACTTCCCCTTGTTGCATAATCATTATGATGTATATCTTCTTGATCTGATGTTTAATGGTCTGCGAAACCATATATTATGATTTCTTAATCTGTTTGAAACATATTTCCCTATGGAGTCACCAGTTTGTTGACGATTAAAATCACAACGATGAATTCCTCCCACAAAGGATTGCTAAAACACTATTATTTATTTATGATGATAATATTTTACTAGTAGGTGGGACCCCCTTGTAGACTAGAGGCGCAAATATAGACATGTTACGCTCATATGGTGTTGTTTTTATGATGTTGCTTACAAAGTCCTATAATTTGATGATGCGGTCTTTCTTTCATTTGATATGATAGATGGGTGGTTGATGCATTGTTGCTAAATGTTGTTGATATTTACTTGCGATACAGGGCAGTTCTATGGTTATGAGAATCAAATTGTTTATAGGTGCTATGCTATGTTATGTTATAACATTGATTACTAATCCATATACGATTTATACAAAGGATAATAAAATGGGAGCTTGATCAAAACAAAAAACAAAGGAACTAAGGATAAGTCCTAAGGCCATGATAAAATATTACATACAAACTTTAAATGAATATATGAATTGATACAAGTGGTGGACCTAGCTGTTATACTATTAGCTTTGTTAAAGAGTATATATGGAGGCACATATGGTAATGTTAATATGTAATTATCATTGAAGTTATGACATAAGGTTAATGCATACTTATGATATGTCTTGGGTGGCACACTATACAATTGATATGGTATCAAATCTATACAAAGGATATTCCATTGAATTTTAGATTCGATATGGCTTGATTTTAATGGTGGATGTTATGTTAATGGGATGGCTTGTACATGGAATTGAATAGGGCCAGGTGAGGAAGCGATGTGCATTTAATGCACATCACTCCAAACCTCCCTTGAGCTCATCACCCTAGCATAGATGCATCGTTGCTCTGTTGGTTGTGGAAGCTCCACAATTTCAAGATTGGAAGGGGAAAACTCAACCAGTTCATCATTGAAGCGATTTTCTCACGGGTATGTCTCTTAGCTTTCCATCCATGATGGACTCTCTGTATTATGAATAAAATGGTGGCTCATGATTGCACGGGTTCTGTGTTTTCTTGAGTTTTTGACTGAGTATCAATATTGTGTTCTGGGTTCTCTGTGATTACTATGAAATGTTGGCATTTGTAAGCGAAGTAATGGGTGTTATTGATTATAAAGTTTGTGCATTGGCTATTTACTTGGTCAGCTTGGTTTTTTATGATGGTTCTCTGTGAAATAATGGTAACATTGGTGCAATGGGCTCTTATTTTTATGGTTGAGGGGTTTTAACCACCATTTTGTGTATCAGTTTTTGTCAACTCTTTTTCCCTCTCGATCATTGTTATGATTATTTATGCAAGTTGCAATGTAGCAATCAACAATGGTGTGGTTGTTTTGTCTAAGCCCTAAGATATTGTTTGATGACTCGTTCTTGACTGTCATTTCAATGAAATATTTCCATAGTCCAATCTTGGTTGGCCCAAAATGTTTAATAGATGCCTGTGTATGTATCGAGTTGATACGAGTTGCGTCCTGACATTATTTTCACAAAGCATTTTCACACTCTCCCTCTCATCTATGATATAATAATGATTGTTATGTTGCATGGCCTCACTATCAATTGTTTTTGAAAGTTATCAACCTCCCGGGTGTTGGAAGGAAACATGGTCTCTCTTTGTTTTCAAGTACCCTTCATTGTTAAATTAACCCTCTTCCTCTCCGCAAGAAAAGTTTTAGAGGCATCTTTGAGTGCCTGGGTTGTTTAGCTCGAATTTCCTTATTCTCCACTCGGGCATTCTCTTATGGTTTTGTCAATATCTTGGGGTCATAAGTTAAAGGACGTTGGTGTTTTTAAAGAGCATGACTCTCTGCTTTTTTCAATATTACATTGTGTCCTGTGGTTTTTTCTCAGTGGTAAATTCTTAAGGATATAAAAGACCATGAGCTCTCTATGTTTTTTAAAGACAAGTAGAATTTTGTTGCCTCTCTGTATTTAATTTCTAAAGAGCCCGACTTGGAGTCTGACTTGCTTATACCTTCCTTGGGCACCTCCTGGGTTTTTTCAAGATTTTGGGTTTAATGATTGTGGAAATTTTAAAGGGACGAGCTCCCTCGCTTCAAAAACTATCTCTTGGTTGAATCTATGTGTGTCCTCTCTGTGATGAATTCATTTGAACAGAAAAGAAAAGTATGGCTACCTACTGCCTAAGAACCACCCTTATAGTCGATTATGGTATTTATTATTGTCTTTAATCCTAGCATGATCGTGATTGAATTTTAGTTAATAAGGCACCTGTGTGAGTGATTATTTCACCAAGCACGATCATGATTTTGTCAAAGTTTAAAAGAGATACCTGTGTGGCAATATCATTTTGTTCTCTTCATACATCATATGGTTCTATGGGTCATTCCTTTTAAAATGAAGTCTGTATATATTGATGCACACAGAGATCAAGCTCAGGGTTACATTTTTTTGGTTGACTATTGTTGTCGATTCAAGATTGTCATTTGTATTGTTGAAGACTTGTGTGTATGATAGAATCATAAAATTTTCTTTGGTTCTGTCCAGATTTAAAAGGAACCTGTGTGTGTTTAAATCAAGCCTGATTTTTGTTAGGGGACAATAAATATTGATTGTTTATCTTGGGTGTATTATTGTTTGATTTCCAAGGATGAATGTTGGACAGAGATAACAGGGATCACTGTGCTAATTTTGTTTATTT
This sequence comes from Picea sitchensis, assembly GCA_010110895.2. NCBI lineage: Eukaryota > Viridiplantae > Streptophyta > Pinopsida > Pinales > Pinaceae > Picea > Picea sitchensis. Next base: position 12,859 of record SNQJ01S0152885.1, on the reverse strand, counting down.
TAAAAATAAGAGATCAACGTTAGCACATGCAATAATGTGGAATTGGAAATATTTGCATAGTCATTATATAAATGCACATATTGGTATAAATGGAAGATTTCTAGGAAATTAAATTGTTTTATTGAGACAACAAGCAGTTTGTATGCAATTGAAAAACAATGAATGTTTTGGTCTTGGAAGTGGATGCTTTTTGGATTGAATTTAAAAAAAGTTGTGATAGTTAATTTATTTAATTTATTTTATTAATAATATCCATTAATTCCCTCTCATTTTCTCACTTTTTTTGCTCATTATAAATCACCTTATGATCCCCAATTCATTTTTCACGCCCTGTTCACTAAAATTAAATTAAAACTTTGTATGACAATGATAAAAAAAATGACATAGAGATAGATGGCAGCTGATATGTTTTGGTATTTTTGCATAGTCAGTTATTTATTGAATTGTCGAGCAATAATCATGTTCTTACTCCCTGCCATGATATCACTTTTTCATTGAATACAATCCCCTTAGATATCCTATGAACCCTTTTTCACCCCCTGCTCATTTGACAATTATTAAATAAATCTTATGGATTGGATTGCATGGGTCTGATGTTGATTGTTGAGCCAAACTTTGTTTCATATTAAGACAATGTCATGTATGGTCTGTTAAGAGCTAGTTGCTAATAGTTGTTTCATACAGGATGAGCTTCTTCAATAGAGGAATTCATGGTCAAAACAATAGGGGAAGAGGAAACTGAAATAGAGGGCCTAGAAGGCCTAGATTCTCAATAAATTTCGATGTCGATCCTCAAAAGTTAAACCATCTCTTTCAAGATGGATTTTTCAATTGGATTGGACAAAGGATAGTCCATCCTAGACTAGAGAGGCCTCCCTTCCAAACCCAACATGTTCCTGGTATCCCTGTGCCTCCTCATGTATCTTTGCAACATGAAGTTCCCAAGAATGATGGATGGCATGAGATTTTTCACCCAACAGTCTCCCACCATCATGGCTGGAAAAGTTTGTCATTACCCCCTTCTCCTCCACTTGTTAACCCAAATGTTCAGATTTCCCCTGCATACTCACCTGTACAGTCCTCCCACACAAGATAAATACTTAAAACCGAGGCCCACCATATGAATGACAAAGGAAAATATGTTGTTGCTACCTCCTCCCCTTCAAGTGACTCAACCAAGTCAGTGTCTTCCCGTTTTCACTTGAGGGATGACTTTTCCCATGTCATTAGTGATATCAAACCTCAAGGTTCTACCCAACCTAAGGATAATTCAGGGAAGTCAAAATGGGATAGCAACAACAAAGGAAAAATTGTCTCTCAAAGTGGTAAATATGGTTTTTGATTATGTGTTATTATTGATTTATTGAGGACAATGGACTACTAAAATTTTTGGACAACAAACTATTTTTGGATATTGTGGATATTTACATGTCTGGATATAATTTGAAATATCTCTGATATTTAAATTTCAAATTATGGGAAATGATTATGGGAGCCACAAGGAGGCATGTGTTTGATTGATTGTCTTATTATGCTTATTTTTGTTAAGGAATAAAAGGGAGTCACACGGGGTCCCACCTAATAGTTATTATTTAATAAAAAAAACCCTTAATTATTATTATTCCCCTAAACTAAAGATTAGCTAAGTTTTAGTTAAATTCACTAAATGAGGTAGTTGAACTACTTCAACTAATTTGGAATGCATAAAAGCCGAATGAGAAGGAAGAAAAAGGGGATAATAGGAGGAGAAAGCATACTAAGGTTCGCTCTTCAGTTTTATTGAGATAGTTCAATTTTCATTCATTTTTCAATTCATTAAAAGCCTAATTATCTTTTATGACAACAGGTTCTTATTGTAGACAACAAGGTTCAAATCTGAGCCATATCATTCAAATGCTTGTTTCAAAGGTGTTGATCTATCTTTGATAGTTTGTGTAGACTTTTATGTTTATGAATTAAGTTCCATGACTGATAAAGGATATTGTGTAGAGTCAGGTGGGCATCAATCTTTGGCAAGATGATCCGCATTTTAAATTTCAGTTTTAACTTCTTGTCAGAGTCCTTTTGTATGGTTTTCATCGGGAATATCTAAGTTTAACCTTGGTCCATGCCCCCACAAGGATTTTTGTAAAGAGAACGATTCTTTTGATTTCTTGGAATGAAATAAAGCGATTTATATTATGTCTCATCTATATTAATATGTGACTTAGTATTTTTTCTTTTGATCTCCACATTTACTTTTTGCAATCTGTTACATTCAAAAAATTATATAAAAATGTTATATTTTGAAGCAATCTGTGATTTACAAAAATCATCCTAAACCCTTGTGATTAATACTTGTGGATTGGGATACACTTTTTGAGGCTATAAACATAGAGTAATATTCCCAGCTATCTTGCCTTAGCCAAGAAATATTCGAAAATGATTGAGTAAGATAAATTCATATCTTTTCCTCAACACACTGCACTACTCTGATGACAATAATGGAGGTAATACCCTCACAACTATATGACTGATCCTTGAAGGTATTTTTGTTGTCTCCATGTATACACTAGGTCCTTTTTATCAGAACACTAACACCTGGACTTACCATTCCTTTTTGAACAATTCTTCCCATACAATACTTACTTTTCTATACCTTGGTATCCTCCAAAGTGAATAAACCTTCATATTTCATCCACTAATGGTATACTCTTACCCCAAGATTCCACTGATCATTCTGATTTGTAGGAGTGGATATCTTGTAGTGGATTCCCAAGCCTTCATGGATGCACCTAGACTCATACCTTAACATTCTTCAATCTTTACCTTTGATCATCTTGTGAGTTATTCTTGACATACCATTCAATTCTTCAATTTCCTCTGCTCATTCTTGATACTAGTTTCAGACTCTCTCATATTCTATAAAATCATATGTCCATATTCCCATTATTTTCATCTCCATATGAACCTATGATGTATGAATTATCATGTATTGCATATGGTTTTCGGACCTAGTATCCCCATCTAATATCCATAATTTTCATCTGAATTCTTTTTCCAATTCATAGTTCCATGGAAAGTCTTCTATATTACTCACTGAGTATAGACATCTTTAGCTGATACTTTCCTCAAGAAATCATTCCACATTTTGAATAATTGGCCCTACCTTGTTCCTCATACCTGAAGATACCAATTTTCTATAGACAATTTTATATGATGTATCATCAACCTTAATCTTTTCATGTAGTACGTTTATTATATAAGATAACAATTCTAAAAATTCTAGTTAATGCAAGAATACAACAACAGTTGTTAGTTTAGCCACAATACACCATTTTGGTAACATATATATAATTTTTCTCCTTCATGGTTACCAAAATTCTTATTTCTGACTTCCTATGATTTGTGTTTCTCATTTCACAATTCTAGGTGATTACATGGACTCCTTGGTCCACTACCTTTCCAATGACTTCTTTGTTGTTCAATTATGAGTTTTGAGCCAAATGTTATAGTCATTTGATTATTACCCAAAAAATCCTTTTGTTCACCATTCAACCAAGTGCAATTCCTATCCATATTTTCATATGTTCCTTTAGAAATTTGAGAGGATATAATTTGGATTCCTTCATAAACATATTCTGGACACTCTGTCCAATTTTCACCCTCATATGAGCTTTAGGTTGTTTAATACAACTTGTTGAAGTTTTATGCCAATTAATATGTTTTGCCCATAATGCTACATGAATGTTACATTCCCTATTATACATTTTAATGTGCCCATAATTTAATTTAGCTCCATCATTTTTTTCTATGGCTCAATACATTTCCATAGACTTCTCTTGTGCCTCAATCTGATTCCGACGTAGGAAGTTATGGCCCTTGGAAATTAATTGGTTCTTAAAATTTGCCCTCCATTGTTCGGGTTTTAAATCACTCATCCTAACTTCGTTTAAAGAATGGGATACATTGTTAGAAAGATATCGTCCATATATTTCATTTAATCTAAAAATAATTATGCCCTAGGAGCATTATTTTCGAGTAGAGAAAAACATTTTTTAGGGCCTTAAATATGCCCTGCAAAAACGTAACCTGGAAAAAAACTGAAACTTTCCAGTAATTTTTAATCCTTTATGATAATTTTAAATAAACCCCATTGGATAGAATTCTAGTGTGGCCTCCTAGTACACCTAGAACCCCTGCACAAATGTCATGTTATCTCTCGGCCACTCCTGGACTTGCTCTATCGACTCTTACTTCCTTCTTTCCTTCTCTTTCATTTATCTCTCAACATGCTTACCTTGCCTTTTAGTCCTACTATCGAGTTTCCATGTGGTAGTATTTTATTGGGTCACAAGGATGGGCGAATCCCATCCCACACCCATACTTCCCTCATGTGATTTTTTCATGCCATTTTAATCCAACAGTCATCGTGCAAAGGTTGTCAATGGTGATCAACAGATCACATCGCATTATGCCCCCCCCCGACCTGCCGACCGTTAACCGAGGGGGGTAGGGGCCAAAAAACTCAACTGAGATTAAGGCCTCAGTAATGTGGCACACTTCGACACATTGAAGACCCCATGGAATGTTGTTAACTTAACCACCCCATACCCCCAACAATCAATGCAAGGTCTACACATGTCCTACGCTCAAGGTTCTGCCGAGTAGGATAACACTTCCTCTGTGGCACCATTTCTCATGCCACCTCACACTTGCCATTTCCATTGTGTACCTAACACCATGGATCTACCACCATGGAAATACATGTCACCACACTTCCACGTCAACTGACACATACCCTCCACGTCAAGATGACGTCATGGTACAGAAAAATACCCAAATTTTCCAACTTTTCTAAAATTTCCAATTTTTCTGAAATGCCCAAAATTGCTCAATTTAGAAATTATTTTTGGGGCCACCATTACATCCCGATAATTAAACTTCACACGAGCAATTTTGTCCCTGCGTATACCAAATTAACATTGCCACATAAAATTTGACACTTTTTTTGTCGAATTTCTCCATAATTCCTCCACCGAAATTGGGAATTTAGCTCACTGTCACTCGATTATACAAAGGCACACTGCAATCTACAATTCTACCTTGGTACCTATAATTCGAATTTTCTACATCAAAATCTCCATTGATTACATAAAAAAAATGGGTATTTTTCCCCAATTTCGCTCAATTTCCAGCATGGTACTCTGCAAATGCATAATTTTGACCAATTTCATCCAAATAATTGCCCATTCATCCTCTGTAAAAACCTATTTCTTGTGTGCGTGGCCAATTGACATTCCTGGTACGATTTCTCTCAAATTCCTCCACGAAATGGAAATTTTATTTCACCAACCACCCTCAAACTGCCATGGATTTCTTGTAACTTCAAATTTGACCAATTCCATGTTTGATTTTTCTTAGATAGGGATTAAAAAATTAAGAATATCTAAAATCCATGGACTAAATTTCTCAAATTCTCCATGAATTTAACAACAAAAATTGGGGTTTTTTCCCATTTTCACCCAACTGCTTCTGATTTCACCATGACAACACTGTAACTCAAAATTTGACCATCCACAGACCCAAATTTTCTCAAACTACAATTAAAATTTGGGAATTTCTATTCCCTTGTTAATTTTCCCCAACCTGCTTATGAAATTCCTCTCAATTTCACTATAAAAATTTTGTCAAATAATTTGCAAACAAACTCTTCTTGACATTATGTCAAACAATTTGCTTGCAAACTCTGTAATTCAACTTATGTGTTCTGCTAAATGGCCCATGGAGGATCAATGTTGAAAATTGGTCTATGATACCACTTTGTAATGTCCCCATTACCAACAACTCAAAAAAATCACTCTCATACCACTTTGTAACATCCCCAACTCCTTGTTGGGCAATGCCACACCAAATTCCAAATCCTGATACCATTAAAATTATTGATATGTTTTTCATATGAACAAAGTTAAATGGAATAATAACATCATACAACAATAATAATTCATACATATAAATAACAAAAATTCTATTACAGAACATCATAATTCATGACACAACATTTACACAAACGCATAAAGACACTTATCTTTAGTGGATTAAACACAACCTGCATGAAAAACATCCACGTTCCTCCCAACCATAGACCACAATGCTCATAATATCAATAGTGGATCACCCCTGAGATGGGGATAAACTCTACTCGGGAAAAGAAAGTTCTAATCCAATCTAAGGTATGTCAATCAACAACAATTCTCAGATTCAAGTGCCAACTCTAGTATCCATCCTACAGTCCCTCATCCCCCACATGCATGTCCCACCCCAAAAAATGTTCCCCTTCTCTTCTAAACAATACTTCGGCTTACCCACTTCCCTTCTGGGGCTTCAACAACAAGCTAAATAGGGAGTCTCAGAGCCTTGTAGATATAGCTAGGCACCTTGGGAATTAATTCCCAAAAATTCTCTCGCCTAGAGAGAATTCTTATGGGCTTGGAAACTTTCCTCTTTGACCACGGGCTTGAAAACCCACCTCTTCAACATACGGGCTTGAAAACCCGCTTCTTCAGTCTGTTTCTCCCAAAAAATGCTCCAAGTTGTTCCTAACACAACTACAACTGCACAGTATGATCCTTTGGTACAAAGAATGGAAATCATGGAATAATCATCCCCGAATGATAGAAAATACAGCCCATATCCCTCTTATATATGCATGTGTCTTTTATAACACATGTCACTCAAGGAACACCCTTGTCCCCACTTTAGAAACTTTAGGATATATTCATATCCATACTTTGGCTTTAAGGAATATTAATATAATATTCCATTGGGATTAAGCCCCCTTATCTTATCTCTTTCCTTGAATCTTAGCCCCCTTTCCCTTTCTAGTGGATTTTATCCCCCCATCTCTCTTGTTTGGTCTGTCTACAACAACGATATATTTTATTAATGATATGAGTGTTTACATATTACAATAATAGGCTCACTAGCCTTTAACATCTAGGCTCTCCAGCCTAATAATCACATTGTTGGATTTAATTCATACACAACTAGGATTTCTTTTTCCTAAGGTTTTTTCTTGTTTATTAGTCATAATTATTCATTATCTAGTCTCCTATATTTTAGGGGAGAATATTCCACTTGGAGAATATTCTCTTCTAGTTGACACTTCAATTTGACTAGTTGAGTTGAGTTTAGATGTTGCATTAGTTTTATCCCCATGCAACATTGGGATCATCACCATGCTAATTCGAGATTTCTTTGGGATCATCACCAAACTGTCACATGACCCTTGATTCCCCAAGTTAACTCCTCACTACTCTCTTTTCAGTCAGTTAATTGAAGACTAGTTGACTAGTTAACTCAACTAGGTGGCAATTCACTCCTGTAACTACCCGAGAGACTAGACTAGGTGGCGGTTCACTCCCATAACTGCTGGTGTGTGACCAAATCACTCTAGAACACCACTATGGTGCATTGTTTCTCCCCCAGTGCACACTCATTGAGTTATACAGAGTATATCACATGTAAATTATTCATTATTCAGAACAATTAATGAGAATTCTTTCATTCTTTCTCTCCTTCTTCTTCTTTCTCCAATTATCTCTGAAAATGTGTGTATTATTGTTTAGTTAAATCTATTCTGTGAAGTTTCAACACATTTACATGGTATCATATCTGACGGACTGCTAAGAAAAATCTACACCAAACTTTTTTGCAAGTACAAAATATTGAAGACAATAGAAAGATGTATTTCCAAAAAGAATTCATTCTTACACCTTACAACTATTTTGCATGGAAGGAGAAAATAGTCATACATATCATAACCATAGGGTTGTACAAGTTAACCTTGAATACAGATATATAACCGACATCATCCATAGAAAAATCCAAGTACTTAAATCGCATGGATGAGGCACTCGGAACAATTTGCAGTCTTATTTCTCTTGATCTCCTTTTTCACATATCTTCCTGTAAGAATCCCAATGAAGCCTGGAACACCTTGGAAGGGATCTTTGTAAAACATGATGAGATGAGGGGACACATGTTGGAGGTGGAGATTCTCACATTGGATCCAAAAATCTTCGACAATATCCAATATTTATTTATAAATTTCAAGGATTTACTGTCACAACTCAAAGCTTGCAGGGTTGATAAATCGAAGGAGGAGAAAAAAATGGTTCTCACCATTCTCTCCAATCTTGGTCCTGAATTATCTGTATTCATATCCACATTCCATTCTGTCAAATTCGCCTCCGGGACCACCTGGAAGTTTCCTTCTCTTGAGGACTTTATTGAATCCCTGACGCAAGAGAAAACCAAGGTCATAAACATGGGAACAATCAAAGGCCCAAGGGCGCATGCACTCACTGTGCATGATGGAAGCCAAAAATATAAGAAATATAAAGATAAATATAAATGGAAATATCATGCACATCCGAAGAAGGAAGGGTACACAAAACCCTTCATTGATGCCTTTGGATCCAAAGGGGAAAATGAAAGAAAAGGGGAGAAGTGAATGTAATGTCACAAAGGATTCCATTCAGAATCCACATGCATGCAAAAAAAATAGATCTAATGTCTAAAATAATTCAGAAAAACAACCTTGGAGGTCGTATCCCCCAGGGTGCCAAGAAGAAGAAGCTAGAAGATTAGAATTCCAAGAAAGGCAATTCTAGCCATGCCTTGATTGGCATCAACTCCTCTCCTGATGCTTGGATCGTTGATTCGGGAGCATCACATCACATGGCTGCCTCAAAATCAGTATATTATTCTTTGGATGCATGCAAAGGTCCTCCTATTTTGATGGGGGACAACTCTTATGTCAAAGTCACTGACAAAGGAAGGATTGAACTCACCAACGGAAGCTTCGAGAATGTGTTGCACATTCCCAAACTTTCTGTTAACCTTCTCTCCATGTATCAGATGACGAATTACAGCACCAAAAATAAATTCATAGTCACACCAAATTCTGTGGACATCTACGACATGCAAACCAACTCCAGGGTTTCTACCGGTGAGGTAAATCGTGAGTCTATATTGTATACATTTTCTAAATTCATTGAACCCAATTCTGCTTTATTGCTTACTCATGCTAATGAAAATACTAGGATATGGCACAAAAGGTTTGGACATTTGAATTTCAGATACATGAAAAAACTTAGCAAGAAAATATTGGTTGATGGTCTACCAAACATCCATTTCTCCAAGGGAATGTGTGAGGAATGTGTTCTTGGAAAACACCCTCAAGATAAATTCAACAAACGAAAGTATCAGAGAGCTTCTGCACCTTTAGATGTGATCCACAGTGACCTTATGGGTCCTTTTCCACGTCCATCGATCAACAAAGCGAGGTTTATTCTCATTTTTTTTTATGATTTCTCATGTTTTACATGGATCTACTTTCTCAGGCAAAAATCTAAGGTCTTTCAACACCTCAAAGATTTCAAAGCCTTGGTTGAGACATAGTCCGGAAAGAAGATCAAAGTCCTTCGAACTGATAATGGGGGAGAGTATGTAAATCATGATATCCATAATCTTTTCCATGAAGCAAGGATTTAGTTTCAACACACAGTTCCCTATACTCCGCAGCCAAATGAAGTTGTTGAGCAGAAAAATAGATCTCTAAAGGAGATGGCTTGGAGTGGCCTCAAAATGGAAGTGACCTACTTTCACATTTTCGTTTCACATGCATGGGCCAAGATTCCCTCTGAAAAGAGGAAGGCACTTGATCCACAGAGCACTAAGTGCACTTTTGTTGGATACCCTGACAATTTGAAGGGATATCGGATTATTGATATTTCCTCCAACCAACTCATCATTGAGCATAGTGTCCAGTTAGATGAAAGTGTCTCACGTGCACTTTAGCAGCCACATGCAGGAACCTTCAATCTTCCACCTTTCCGAGATGATGAGAATGAACATGCCGAATATTCTTTAGATGAGAGTTCTAATTCAAAGGACTCAGATGATTTAGATTCAGAGTCAGTACATTTAGATGCAGATTCAGAGCATCCATATGCAGTTGCAAAGCCAAAGTAGAGGCCCAAGTGGGCACATACTACTCTTCAGGATGCAGGGGATATTGTTCTCGATCCAGACGATACTAGGAGGATTCGATCTGATTTCAAGGAGCCTCATGTTGCACTCACTTCCACTAAACCATTGCCCTCCAGGCATATTTTCTTGGTTCAGTCTTTAGATCCACAGTCTTATGGTGAGGCTTCTGGAAATCCCTTTTGGGAATCCGCCATGCAGGAGGAGTACAAATCCCTCCTCGAGAACTAGAATTGGGATTCGGTTCCCCTTCCTTCTGGGAGGAAACTTGTCATATGCATATAGGTCTACAGAAAAAGAGCACAACAGATGGACATAGTAGCAGATACAAAGACAGGCTTGTTGCCAAAGGCTTTCAATAGTTGCATGGTATTGACTATGATGAGACATTCACTCCAGTAGCAAAGATGAATTCCATACGATTGACACTTACCACTGCGACAACCAAGGGATGGGAAGTTCATCAGATGGAAGTGAAGAGTTCATTTATTCACGATGATCTCTCTAAGGAGATCTATATGGAGCAACCCCAAGGATTTATGCAGGACTCATCTTTGGTCTGTCAACTGAAGAAGTCACTTTATGGCCTCAAGCAGGCTCCAAGGGCATGGTACGCCAAGATGAATTCCTACCTATTTTCATAAAACTTTGTACGTTGTAAACCAGACTTGAATGTATACATGCTTAGGATGGTTGATTCCCCTCTACTTTTAGTTCTGTATGTTGATTATTTTTTGATCATCGGGTGATCAACTTCAACGATTGTTGCAGTCAAGAGGATTCTACATGAAAGGTTTTTTATTATGGACATGGGTCCACTACACTTCTTCCTTGGACTCGAGATCAGTCAGGATGCATCAGGAATCAAACTATCTCAGACCAAGTATGCACGAGATCTCCTTGAGAGATTTCACATGATAGACTGCAAGTCTACTCCAAATCATTTTCTATCAGGAGTCAAACTTGAGAATGGTGGGGAGACTCCACTAGTTGACAACACACTGTACAGAAAAATAGTGGGGAGCTTGTTGTATCTCACACACTCCAGACCAGACCTCTCATATGCAGTTGGTGCAGTTTCCAGGTTCATGCAGGAGGCGCATGAGCTACATTGGAAAGATGCAAAGCATATCCTTTGATATGTATAGGGCACCATCACCTTTTGGATTCATTATGAAACATACTCTACATTAGATCTCATCGGGTTTACTGATTTCAACTGGGTTGGTGATATCATTGATCGCAAGTCCATATCTGGTTACTCACTTAGTCTTGGTTTTGGGCCTATCTATTGGTCGAGAAAGAAACAATCTACCATTGCTCTATCTTCAGCCAAGGCAAAGTATAGAGGGGTTGTTAACATAACCATTCAGGCTATGTGGCTACAACATTTTCTCATTGATTTGGGAATTTAGTTTCATCGACCGATCATCATATGGTGTGACAACCAAAGCACTCTAAAGTTTTGCAGAAATCCAGTTCATAGGTAGTGGATGAAGCACATCGAGATCCACATGCACTTCATTAGGGACTTAGTACATGAGGGGATCATCGACCTACATTTTTGTCCTTCAGTAGAACAAACGACAAACATCTTCACCAAGACCTTCACTGAGCAGAAGTTCCATTCTCTACAAAGTCGTCTTGGAGTGAAGGACACAGTTTCCTAGAAGCTATAGTTCTTTTTGTTGGCAAATATTTAACAAACAGTGTTTGGCATAAGTACAGGAAGAATGTACAGACGATTGTTGGCATGTTTTATAGGGCATGAGTACAGGAAGAATGTACATAGGATTGTTGGCATGTTTTACAGGCGGCGTATGCTTGTCATTGATGGTAAGTACAGTAGTGATGATGACTTGAGTACAACAACGATGATCATCGGTGCAGTAATAATCAGGGAAGAGCAACAATCGTGTTCATTGGATCCCTTCCTGAATTCCCGATGACCGTCAAATCTGAATAAGAGCACGCTGAAGAGGTAGGTCCATAAGGTTTGAGAAGCATTTATGTTCATTGGATCCCCCTCAAATTCCCGATAGAATGAGGGTCATCATATCTAAATGTAAACAAGAAGAGCGCACTGAAGAGGAGGACAGATATCAGACGTTAGATCCAAGCGCAGGACCCGACCATCCTTGGATCAAGGAGAACCTGCACGCTCTTTAAAGTACAAGGAGAAGTGGGCATACAAAATTATGAAAGAAGGAGGACCATCCATTTACGGGTAGGACATGTGGGGATAGATCATCAGTTCGTTGACTGGAGAGTCAAAGGAACGATGTTCCCTAACCTCTCAAAATCGCGATATGCGAAATCGTGATTTAATCTGAGCCGTCAGATTAAGGTTGAATCTAGACCATTGATTCCAGTCTATGTCGGAGTTTCAGGGATCGAGAGTTGGAAATGTCAAGTAATATCATCCACAGGAATCCTGATTTCGTGATATGAAAAATCACGACTTAATCACAGCCATTGAATCAAGATCATATCTGGACCGTTGATCCAACTCCATATCAGAGTTTCGCGAATCACGACATGGAGAGACAGAAAACAATGCAACAAGAATGTCCAAATCGTGATTCAATCGCATCCGTTGAATCAAGATCAGATCTGGACCGTTGATCCAACTCCATATCAGAGTTTCGTGAATCGCGACATGGAGAGGGAAAAGAAACAATGCAACAAGAATTTTGAAATCGCAATATGCGAAATCGCGATTTAATCGCAGCCATTGAATCAAGATTGAATCTGGACCATTGATCCAAGTCCATTTCGGTGTTTCGAGGATCGAGTGTTGGAGATGTCAAAGAATATTAACATCAAG
>SNQJ01S0152884.1:0-22852 GCA_010110895.2 Picea sitchensis | reverse complement strand
TGTCAAGTTTCTCTGCATTTACTTCACCATCATATATGGGCAACTCAAATTTAACATCAAGTTTTAACAATGGCATTTCATTCTTATGGTTATAAACATGTTTCTTTCCATTAGATTTAGAACTTGAACTTGAAGAAGAAGGAGAAGAAGGAGGTGCTGATGAAGGTGAAGGAGGAATCTGAGGATGATCCTCTTCCTCTTCACTTTTTCCCTTTGAATATTCACCCAAAACTGGTCTCTTCCGTTCCAAGTAATCCTCGTACAAAACTTTGACCATCTCCAACATAGCAAGGAAAGTTTTTCAAAAATCTTTCTCATCCTGAGAAAGCCCTTCTTCCGATGCCATCTTCTCGCCGTGAGAAGCTCTCTTTCTCAATCCAATTAATGGATTCTCTACAACAAGCTCGCCTTCGCCACGCTGTAGCTTTTCCCTGGTTAACATGCAAAACTCAAATCCAAACGTCAACTAGCTCTGATACCACTTGATCCATAAAAAATATTTTAATGACTGTGGTTGAGTTTTTAATTGCATGTGTTAATTAACCATTTGAGAAGCTTAATGAAAGAATGAGGAAATAAGAGGAATTATGATAGCCATATACATATATGCAGATCTAAAATGAAGTAATAAACAACAAACCATAACAAGAGAAGTGATAACGGAGTTTGGCACAAAATTGCCTATGTCTCCGGGCCTTTGTCTCAGTGGGGGAGGCTTCTTTATTTCTGTTCAAAGCTCAAAAAGTACATCGCAACAGTGCCATTAGGCTACAAGACTGATCTGGTCATGTTCTTCCAGATCTCTAGAACCCAGCAGAAGAAACGACATGCAAAATGGATGACCGGAGCTCCCAGAAATGGCCCGCAAGCGTTTGCTCCTCAACAACTTCCCTACATAAAAATCGCTTTGGCTTGGTTTCCCTTTAGCATAACTCTGCTTTGACTGTCCCTCCATGGCCTCAAACAGACCTAGTTTTTATAGATTCGAAGTTGGTTATCCATCCCCAACTTCCTCCCAAAATCTGGCCTCCAAAAATGCCCAATATCTCCCAAAAATGGCCCAAATCCACTATTACAGGCATAAAAATCAAATAAAAATCCATAATAATATGGTAAAAACCCACTGTATGTTTAATAATAGGGCCTAGCCCCCTCTCCCTAGGCGTGTGCCCCCCTTTTATGGTCACATGTAAGCACATATGGCCAAGCGCCAGCCCTTTTGGCTGCGTGCTAGCCTGAAATAGGCTCCAACCCTTGGTCTTTGGGCGCTTTCCACGGGACCTATGGGCTATGGATAGAGCCCCGCACATCAAAAGTGGATAAGCCCCTAGATTTTGGGCGGATACCATGTAACCAAAGGATCCTTAGTGAACGGGTGTTTATTCCATGTGTCGCGCTTTGCCCTGGTCATATGTTACAATGATAAACCACGGGCTGGGGCTTAGCCCCATCCCCCTCCTTCCGCACCATATTACAACATAATCACTTTATATAGTTTATGTTTGGCTTATATAAACAAGCTTCACACATGGCGCGTTGGTGGTTGGGACTTTACCAAAGACTTTGCCCTTACGATCAGGTCGTGGGGTCGAACCCCATGAGCTTCATAACATTTTTTAAACATAGTAACCAATGACGGGGTGCCATGTGGCAGCCCATGCTTTGGCCACATGGCACCACCCCATTTGCCTATTGCATGCCATGTGTCAATCGACAGTTGGTCCACCATCAACTGCACGACCCATTGTACCTCTATGACATGTCCTCTCCAGAAGCTTGCACGTCAGCAGTGATGAGGTGTCTTTGGTGATGTCATGTTGTTGTCATGCTGATGTCAACATTGACTTTTTGCCATTTTGACCCTTTGACTTTTTACCTGTTTGGGTTTTCGATCAGAACACGATAACTTTCGCATACATAGCCCGTTTGAGGAAGTAAATATATGGCTGGAATAAGGAAGACGAGACGAGCACAATGGCATTGGTTTCGTCAAATTCTGAGCACTTTCATTTTTGAGCCTTTTTTTAGCCCTGACAGGCTCCTGGATCATAGCCCCAGGGTGGGGGTGAACCACGTAAATCTGTGTGCGATGCTTTATGCTTCATCTTGATGTGTTTATTTCTTCTTCTGCTAAGTGCGTTGATATATTTAGATAGATCTATTAATGCTTTGTGCTTCCTAGATGTATGTCAATAGTGGGATCTGACATATACGAGAATGCTTAGTGCTGAACTACTAGACTTGATCTGTTTTACCGTGGCTAAGTGCTGAAATACCTTTGAACACTGCGATGCTCTATGCTATCTGCGAAGCATAATTAGAGTTGAACATTAATGAATGACCAATGCTAATTACTTTGTACGCAATATAATCACAGATCTGTGTCGTAGCTAAGGTTGCAGACACTTGAGTCTTGCAACCACCCCTGCCTCTACCTCGGGTGAGAATTCATTTGCTTCGCAGGTGTTGCTGAAAGGGTTGGTATTTAGGGCTTTGTTGGTGCACTGTTGTAGTGTTGAACCCTGTGTCTGCCCCTATGCCAACAAATGGTTCCGTTGCCGGGACTGAAACTGTGATTGCTGAGAACTAGAGAAGAAGAAGCTTTGTGCAAAGAAAGCTCTGTGCGTAGATCTGTTGCCCTAGTGCGCAATGTTCTACTTGACCTGTGAAGCTTTGTGACAAGAAAGAAAGGCCAGATCTGAAGAAAAGAGGTCAGATCTACAAGAAAAGAGGTTGATACTGAAGAAGATAAGCAAGATCTGAATGCTTTGTACTCTAAGAAAGGTAAAAGTGGATTTTTCTAATTAAAAGAGGTAAGATCTGTAAGCTTCGTGCTCTGATAAAGGTAAGAAAGTTCTAGATCTGAAAGCTTTGTGCTCTGTAGAAGTAAGATAAGTGGAAATTTTTGTTTCTAAAGTATGGATCTAGGTATTTTTGATAGATTCTGTCCTAGCTTAAAACCTAGGGCATTAATAGATGAAAGAAAGCTTGATATGAATATATCTGATAAGTATAATGATAGATATGTTATACCTATGCATAGAATGAATGTTTGGACTAACAAATGTATGCAGGATCCTAGAAAGAATTTGTTTCAAATTGGCCTCTATGATCCTAGTGTGAAGTACAAAAGAGGTTGGGGATCAGTTACAAGAAAGAGAGGATTAACCCTCTGTTACAGTTGCAGAAAACCGGGACATCTAGCTAAGGAATGCCCCGGTGGAGGACCTAGTTGTCTTTGTTGCAAAGCTCTAGATCATGAAATATTGGATTTCCCCAGAATGATTGCTAGGCTCAAAGGAATGAATCCGAACCCTAAGGTAGATCCAGAGATAGCAGAACCTCAGAAAGAATCAGAGAAAGTATTAATTCAGATGAAAGAAACCCTGAATGAACACCGACATGTCAGATTATCATAGATCTTTAAAGAAAAATAATGCATCGAAGTAAGGATAGGGGACTTTGACATTGATTGTGTTCTAGATGAGGAAACACAGATGAATATCATGACAGAGAGAATGTGGGAAGCTATAGGGAAGCCTGCCATGATCCCTTCACTAGGAGGAATAGGACTCTTAAGAGGAAAATTGGTAAACCTATGTGGAAGGCTCACTCAGATATCTACGAATGCTAATGGAACTTCGACTGAAGAAGATTTTGAGATTATTAAATTTATTGAGGACAACGCCCCGTTTACTATGTTACTCGGAAAACCTTGGATTGACAGAGATCACGTTAGACGGAAGGAAGAAGCAGAAGTTTTAGAACAGAAGAAATAAGAATTAAAAGATTTTATGACCAAGAAGATTGCATAGTTGATTGAAGAACAGAAGAACAGATCGAAGCTCCTTGACACTAGAGACCCCAATGTTGAAGCTGAAAGAATGTCAGAAGGCTCATAGAAGACTGAAGCACCTGTCCCAGAGAAAGAAGAATTATTACCCCAGAGAGAATCTCAACAACGTGCAGTGACTATGCTAAAAGAATATAGGAATCAGAACGGAAAAAGACAGACCGAGTTGAAGATTACTAGGAAGAAGTCTAGAAAGTTAAGTAAGAAGAGGGTGAAGATTGAAAAGTTACAGGAGATTCCAGATGGAACATCATAGAAAGAAAACTTGCAGAATGGGAGCTTCGCCGAGATATCAGAACAACGACCTATGGCACTTCGCCGTGGCGAAGCAATATATCCGTTGGACTGATATACCCGTTCGACTTCCACCCTGAATGGACATAAAATCATTAAAGGATCACCACCAGACTATTGGACCTCACCATAACAGATAGTTCAACGTTAATGGAAGCTTCATACTTGTTGCAAGCAGATCGTTGCCAAATTTCTTATTTAGCTCGTCCCTCCATGCCCGAAGAACACTTTTACCAACTGAGAATTCGAAGCCCGCAAAACTAGTGATTGTATACAATGGTCATTGTGATCTGATTGTTCATCCTAGTGCAATATCTGAGATCATCGTGACCTCGATTATTTTTCCCAAGTGTGTATGTCTGACAAACTCACCGCAGTTGAAGAATCCGTCACAGAGGTCCTCCTTGATTTAAGGACTGAGAGAGTCATGTCGGAAAGAGGAATGTCCACCGGAGTCCAATCATCATTGACAAGAGGAGTAGCATATTTTCCATCCACTGCTCGAGCTAGACCGTCTTGACAGGTCGATGAGAAGTGAACGAAGCATAAGGATGATATTGTGAATACTAAACTGATTCTGAGCATTTTTCCCGCTTACCTACCCCTTCTGCATGGTGAAATCAATCGTGACAATTTTCCCCAAGAATTCGAGTATGCTATGGTCATTACGTACTCGCCGAAAGGGGTGTGCGCAGTTTGTGTCGATCAGGACAAGCTCACAGTGTTCAAGTTTAGCAAATTCAACCTCGGCGACAGAAAAGTCTACAGTATGCTCGCCCCGCACAAGTATCTAACAAAGACAAAGGGAAAGAACTTGAAGATCATCCTGTAGTCTTAGACCCAGAACCTTGCGCAATCAACATTGCTGAATGCCATGAAGATCCCGCACTTTGGTAGGCACCAGGGGGTGAATGCGTGCGTAAATTTTCTTCTGTCTTGCTATCACGAAGGCTACTTGTGGTTGAACCACCATGTCAAAGTGGATCTGACCTTGATCAAATGGATAACAGGACTCAGCATGCAAGGCCCTGACCCACAAGAGTTTTATCCTGGAAAGACCATATACAGAGCACTAGCAACGAAGATCAAAGAAACCTATGGCGATGTTGAGAAGGGAATGCAAGGCTACAAGGTAGCCTCTATTCAAAGTGGCACAGTGCGCCTTGCCTATCAGTTGGTCACAAGCATGCTAGTTCGCAAGAACCAGCCCACCCAAGTGACTGGATTCGTAGTTGATCTCACAGGGAAGTGCGCAAAAGGACTTCAAATGAATTGGGCGAAGTACTTGGTGAATTAGCTCGAACTGGATTGCAGGGAAGCGTAAGACCAAGGGTATGAGTTCCATTTCAGTTGGCTTCTCATACTGATCACCTTCATAGCATGGGAGATGTCAGAGGGTGCCACTTTCCTAGAGATCGAGCCATTTGAGCCTTTGGCTGCGAGGTTCAATACCCCGTGGTACTTGACTGATATGAGTAAGCAATGGAAGTTGAATGTCGTCTTCCACATATACTAAAACCAGTTGAAGACCGCCATCCAGTCTATGCCTCTCATTACCTAGAACACGCTCCACAGATTCAGACCCTTAATGAAGTTCAACACGGATCACCATTTCATTTATATAACAACGTGAGCTGATGAACACAAGCAACAGTTGCAGTCTTATTACAAGTTGACCGAGGAAGACATTGAAGAGATCACTAAGGATTGGTCAGCAGACCTTCTCATTCCAGTGAACCTCGCAGAGCTGTCCGATATTTA
The DNA here is from genome assembly GCA_010110895.2 of Picea sitchensis. Lineage (NCBI taxonomy): Eukaryota > Viridiplantae > Streptophyta > Pinopsida > Pinales > Pinaceae > Picea > Picea sitchensis. Next base: position 16,944 of record SNQJ01S0152884.1, on the reverse strand, counting down.
TAGCCTAGAGACTGTACTAGATACACCGAGACCAAGCAAAACAAAGAAGCTTGAAGAGGTTCACGAAGTAGACAATGCATCTGTAAGGACTGCCTCTATCACACCAAATGAGGAGGTGATGGAGAAGAGATAGAAGGTGTAGAAATTGAACAACAGAAAGGCGAAGTACCACTGCCTAGGGACGGAGAAGACTCATCGAAGAAAAGGAAGGTCTCACCTCTGAAATCTTCCTCTCGAAAGAAACCTAGAACCCCTGTAACCAAGATGCGAACTACCCTCACGCTAGATGACTTTGATTTCATAGTTGCAGCGGTAAATGATGCTTCAAAGGAGTTAGTAGAGAAGCAGGAGGCAAATCAGGAGTAGATGTATAACCTTATATAGATTGAACTCCAAGGAGTGCAACAGACACTCCAGTCTAGTCGCACAGTCCCCACTGCACCTCTGACAACAGGGATAGTAGAACCAGGAGATGAGCCAACTCAACTTCACCGGATTGCTGATATGGTCAAAGATTACCTTTGACAATCTCAAGAAGATACAACACAAGCCACCCAGCCTTTGACACAGGTACATGGAGTACTTTTCGAGCAGTGCAGTGCTGCCGAACGAGAAAAAATTCTCTTCAAGTACAGTGGGACAAAGAGAAAGTAGAGCTACAACAAAGTAAGGAACAATTGCTTGCAGAGCAACTTGAAGTCAAGGAACTAGTCAACAAAGCACTCCACTCTATGACTATTATCAAAGTACAGGCTGAAGAGAGAGATCCACAACAGGTGGCACAACTTGAAGAAGTTATACAAAATCTTTAGCAACGCATTGCCGATCTAGAACTCCGCATTGTGCCCGCGACCCCTCAGGAGATAAGAGACCAGTGAGAAGCAACTGCTCCCAGTGCAGTTGACCGATTGAAATATCTTGCCTTGGAGTGCGAGCAACTTAGTAACCAGAGGGCCCATACTTATGAGAACCTTACATAGAATCTGGAGTTACAGGCGCTGGAGTCGCAACTTCAGGAAGAAAAGCATCATGCATATACATTACAGGCGCAACTGAAGGCCCTATCTACAGTGGATAGAATGAAAAGATCTCATGAACAACACATAGATCAACAACAAATACATATGATCCAGAGAAAAGTGATGGAATTCACTCAACGAATCCAACCGGTGCAAGACAAGGAATGCATGTTATTTTCTGAGATCGAAAGCTAGGGAGTAGAGCTTGAACAAGTCATCATCACTATAGAACAACGCCTGGAAGGACCAGTAAATGACACAGTGATCCTGGAATTCAACTAGTAGGAGGCCACAAAAAAATAGTAGGTCGAAGTAGCTCGAGCCAAGCTCGAGGCTTTCGAAGTAGAATTGCACAGACCATAGTGACTTGGGACGAGTCACATGTGAGTGTTGGGGGCATGTTGGCCCTTGACCAAGTTTTGGGATAACCTTGGTCATTTTGACCTATTTTGGGACTTTGACAACTAGTCAAAGAAGGAGCGCCAAGTGAAGCAGAGATCACGGGAGCTCGGTCCACTTTTGGTCCCCTTTTAGGGTTTTGGGTTAATGTAATGGGAAAGGGATGTAGGCCCATGGGTTTACCCATACTTAGGCCCACTTTTGTAATGTATAAATAGATACTTAAGCAATGTAAGGATGACCGATGTCTTAGTTCTAGTAGTTAGATCTATGTGATCAGATGTGGATTGTAAATGCTCTGTGCATGATTGTAAGAGGCTTGCAGAGCTAAGTGCAAGTTGTTGTAAGAGGTTGTAGAAGGCTTTTTGCTGAAGTGCAAGGAAGAAGGATCTAACGAGCTGCACAGATCTTTTGTCCTATGCGAAGTAAGGGTTTTGAGTGGCTTTGTGTTGTAACCGATTGAAGACACTAATAAAGAAGAAGAGTTGGTGGACGTAGCCCTAGGGTGGGGTTGAACCACATAAATCTGTGTGTGATGCTTTGTCCTTCATCTTGATGTGTTTATTTCTTCTTCTTCTAAGTGCCTTGATATATTTAGATAGATCTATTAATGCTTTTTGATTCCTATATGTATGTCAATAGTGGGATCTAACATATAAGAGAATGCTTAGTGCTGAACTACTATACTTGATCCGTTTTACTGTGGCTAAGTGATGAAATACCTTTGAGCACTGCGATTCTCTGTGCTATCTGCGAAGCATAATAAGAGTTGAACATTAATGACTGACCAATGCTAAGTGCTTTGTATGCGATATAATCACAGATTTGTGTCCCAACTAAGGTTGCAGACACTTGAGTCTTGCAATCACCCTTGCCTCTACCTCGGGTGAGACTTCATGTGCTTCGCAGGTGTTGCTGAAAGGACCGATAGTTAGGGCTTTGTTGGTGTGTTGTTGTAGTGTTGAACCCCGGGTCTTCCCCTGTGCCAACAATTGGCCTCTGCCCAAGTGTTGAGTTTTGGATACTCTAGAGACATGCCAATAAGGTGTCTACTGATATGTACAAAAAACATAATGTGGATGATGTTGCAAACAACACAATCAAATGTTCGTTTAGATGAACCAATGGTCAGTTGCTTCAAATTAACATGGTTTGATGATTTTGAATGGAATGACTGTACTGGTGCTAGATTATCCTCAGGGAAAAGGTGGGGAAATGTGCGACATTGAACCTTGGTTGAGAACTTGTATAATTTGGGAGTTGGCTTGTAAGCCTATTAAATGAGAGGGTCAAATTATCTAGTAGAAGGAAACCATTTGGAAGATAATTGACTTTTTAAGAGGTTAGGGCCAATGGTTGTGTATGTAGAGAGTGGTAAAGGGATAGGAATGTACATCTCGACAAAGTACTAAAACTATGCAACAATTCCATGGACAATATCTGCTCTTAAACTAAGATAACATTCCTATCTGCTCTTAAATTTCACTAAGATAACAATATATGCTCTTAAACTTTGCAACAAGTCCATGGACTGCACAGAAGTAACTAATCAGGGGATGCTCGCTGCTCGAGATTCTTTCGGTCACAATGCAAATATGACACAGGGGGTCAAATTTCAAAAACCCTATGTCTGGCAATTGTGGGTACTGTGGTCATGTGGGCGTTGGCCATACGGACATTCAAAAGCTTACGAAACTCAGTTATGTCATCTGGTTGTGATTGTGTGCCCCTAGACCAAATTGTCATTGTCTGCCTGAATGGAATTAGGAGGCGAGTTGCAACTAGATATAACACGAAAAAATTTCCTCCGATCGACAAACTGTCAATTCCGTTGGGCTCCCGACATCATATTCTTGCTAGGGGGACCCCTCTCTTGTGATTCTGTTGCACGAAAAAGTGTTTGTTAGAGGATCTTCAGAACTAGAGTTTTGCTTAGTGAGGAATAATGCAAATCTGACACAGGGGGTCGACTTTCACAACCCCTGTGTTGGGTGATTTTGGGCATCGTGGTTGCATGGGTGTTGGCCATACACACCTTCCAGAGCTTATGGAACTCAGTTATGTCGTCGGATTGTGATTTTGTGCCACTGGAAAAATTGTCATTGTGTCCCTGAATGGCTTCAGGAGGTGAGTTACAACTCGCCATAACACCCAAATCATGCCTCAGATCGATGAAACGCCAGTTCTATTCGACTCCTAGCACTAGATTTCAGGGAGGGGGACCCATATCCTGTGATTTTGTCGCCCAAAAAAGTGTTTGTTAGAGGATCTCTGGAACTAGGGTTTAGCTCAGTGAGGCACAATGAAAATATGACACAGGGGTCAACTTTCACAACCCTTATGTTGAGTGATTTTGGGAACTGTGGTCACGTGGGAATTGGCCATACAGACCTTCTAGAGCATACACAACTCAGTTACGTCGCTGAGTTGTGATTTTGTTCCACCAGACCAAATTGCCATTGTCTCCCTAAATGGCTCCAGGAGGCGAGTTGCAACTCTCCATAACACATAAATCATGCCTCAGATCAATGAACCGTTAGTTTCGTTGGACTCTTGGCACCATATTCCAGCTAGGGGGACCCCTCTCCTATGATTTCATCGCCTGAAAAAGTGTTTGTTAGAGGATATCCAGAACTAGAGTTTTGCTTAGTGAGGCACAATGCAAATTCGACACAAGGGGTTAGTTTTCAAAACTCTTTTGTCGGGTCAAAATATCTTATGCAACCTCATTTTTGGCCAAGCATTACATTATCTACTTGCTAGATTAATTAAGCATAACTTATTGCATATTTTGAGAATAATATCTATGGCCTTTCACATCAGTAGTTTTTTATGCTCTTTCATTTTTTTGCATTGCTTGTTTTTTCCCTCCTTTGGAGGTCAAGAAGCAAACTCTTGAAGCTTTGTTTCTTGGCTACCTTATGGGATAAATTCTTAAAGAGAATCATCTTGCTTGAAATTCAATTTTTTGACCCTCTTTTAGGCTTGCTTGACATGCATTTACAACTCATACTCAAGATTAAAAACTTTCATTTTCAACCCTCACGACAAAATCCAAAATTTCCATCTCATTTTAAGCTTAAAAAAAATTATATCTTCAACCCTCATGTATTTGCATAAAATACCAAAATCCAACCCTCTTTTTGAATATTGAATTTGCATTTGCAACACTATTTTTTAGTTTTAAGGTTTCTATTTGATTTATTATAATTTCTAGGTCCTTTTTTTGGGTTTTGCATTTGCATTTCCAACTTTTCTCTTTTGAGGCACGATAGTTTCTGCCTTATATTTTGGTTTTATATTGTAGGACATTGTGCAATAAAAGTGTGCAGGGATGTCTTAGCCTCTTTCTTGTTGCTCAAAATTTTATGAAGTGACCAACATCAAGTAAAGTGTCCCTAGAATTGAGAACATATAGAGTATCAAGCACATTGGTCCATTGTACAGTGTTGGGGTTCCATATCCCAAGAAGATGTCATGCAACCATTCTGGAACAATACAAGCAATGTTCATCAACATCTAGTTCTTCATAAATTTTTGTGTATGTTATTACAATCTCAATCCTTCCATATTGAACAACAATGTTTTCTGGATTGCAAACTGAAGCATTTGGCCCTGGTGCAAGTCTCAATTGATGAATGTATGTCACCCAATACTTCAAATTGAGCATGTTTGGCATGTCAAGGAAATGAAAGGCATGCCAAGGCAAGGCATGGTATGGAAATGCATGACATGGCATGTCAAGGCAAGACAAGGCATTGCAAGGAAAGTCATGGTAAGGCATGACAATGCATGGCATGTTAAGGAAAGGTAAGACATGTCAAGGCAAGGCATGGCTTGTCAAGGCAAGTCATAGCAAGGAAAGGAAAGACATGTCAAGGCAAGGCATGACCAGATTAGGAATGACATATAATGACATGTCAAGGCAAGGTAAGACATGTCAAGACAATGCATGGCAGGGCATGGTAGGGCAAGGCATGTTAAGGCAAGGCAAGGCAAGGCAAGGTCTGTCAATGCAAGGCATGTCAAGGCAAGGAAAGGTATGTCAAGGCAAGGTATGTCAAGGAAAGACAAGGCATGTTAGGGAAAAGAATGGAAAGGAAATGAATGTCAAGGAAAGTCATGGCATGTCAATGCAAGGCATGGAAAGGTGAGGCATTGCAAGGCATGTCATGGTAAGGCATGACAACACATGGAAAAGCATGGCATGGAAAGGCAAGACATGTCAAGGCAAGGCAATGCATGACTTGTCAAGGAAAGGCATGGCTTGTCAAGGCAATGCATGGCAAGGAAAGGCAAGACATGTCAAGGCAAGACATGGATTGTCAAGACAAGGCATGGCTAGGCTAGGCATGGCATGTCAATATAAGGCAAGGCATGGCATGTCAAGGAAAGGCATGTCAATGCAAGGCATGACATGTCAAGTCAAGGCATGTCAATGCAAGGCATGGCATGTCAAGGCAAGACATGTCAATGTAAGGCAAGGTTTTTCAAGGAAAGGCATGTTAATTCAAGGCAAGGCATGTCAGGAAAAGGCATGGAAAGGCAAGGCAAGGCAAGGAATGTCAAGGCAAGGCATGACATATCAAGGCAAGGCAAGGATTTTCAAGGAAAGGCATGACATGTCAAGGCAAGGCAAGACATGTCAAGGCAAGGAATTGATTGTCAAGGCAAGGCATGGAAAGGCTAGGCATAACATGTCAAGGAAAGGCATGTTATGTCAAGGCAAGGAAATGCAAGACATGTTAAGACAAGGCATGTTATGTCAAGGCAAGGCAAGGCATGACATGTCAAGGCAAGGCATGACATGTCAAGGAAAGGCATGGCATGTCAAGGCAAGGCAAGGCATGACATGTCAAGGAAAGGAAAGGCATGGCATGTCAAGGCAAGGCAAGGCAAGGCGAGGCATATAATTTTTTTATGATCTTTACTAACGTTTATTAGAATTGTTGAATGTTTTATATTATTGGAATGACATCTTAGTTGTAACTTATTTGATATTTTATTATCGTATGTGCACTTTGGTATGGTGTAATATGATTATCATTTCATTTCATATGTTGTAATATTAGATATATAACAGAGAAATTAATTATTGCATGAAATAAATAATACTTTGCATTCTAAATGTTTGTTTTTGCAAAACAAGGATCTTCCAGAAGATCTGGATTTTCCTCAACAAATAGATCCAGATCGTGATGTTGGGTCCGATGTTGAGATGGAAGATGATGCTCATGATGACACATATACATATGAAAACAATTCCATTTCCAATGTAGATGACGATGATGATGATCATGATGATCATGATCATGATGGTGATGATGATGTCGAGGCAATTGCTAGTAGCAACCAATGACATTCATGATCATATAGACTGCATCATGGATAATTTTTGATATATTTCTGTAATGCCTCTTTTCATGGTTACTATAATATGTATCATTTTCAAGGCCTCCAGTACCATACTATTGAGTTGTATCATTTTGACATGTTTCATGTTGACTTATATCGTTTGGACATGACATATCATATTGACTTGTATCATTTTGTCTTACATAATTTATCATTTTTATTTATATCATTTGTACATGATGTATCATTTTGACTTATGTCGACTGTTGGACATGTATCATTTTTAGATGATATTGATCTACTGGCATATATATTTGACTTTCACTTGTTTTAGTTATATATGATGATGATCTTATCAATATTGACTCGTCAATTTCTATATATTGAAAGTGGTTGATGATTTTTGGATGCATATTTGTTACGCATGATGGTTTTGATTTACTGCTCATGATGGATGTTGTCAAATTCACTTAAATTATATATATTTGAATCACTTGTTTTAATTATAGATGATGATCATGTTATAATAATTATCTTGTTATTTTATATATACTGGATGTTGTAGATTCTATTTTGATGGAGATTTAATAAGTATAATGATGTGGTTAATTTGTATGGATGTCTGTTTCCCTAAAAAAATATTTATAAATGTTATCCTATAAAATATTTCAAATGCATTTATATGACTTATTGTATAATCATATAAGTTATTTAAGAGACATGATATATTTAACTAATTAAATTGAAATAAAACATATTAAATTAATAATTGTAAGCAAAACAAGAAGCATTTTTGGAAGCAAGAAAGGAAGCAACAATGGAAGCCCAATTGGAAGCTACACTAGAAGCTAAATTGGAAGCAAAATTGGAAGCAAAATGGGAAGCAAAACTAGGAGAAAAACTAGATGTAAAACCGGAAGCCAAACTGGAAGCAAAATTGGAAGCCATATCAGAAGCAAAACTGGAAGCCAAACCATAAGCCAAAATGGAACAAAAATTGGAAGGCATATCATAAGAAAAACTGGAAGCAACACCTGGCGCTAAACCTAGTGCTATTCCTAGTGCAAAATTCAAAGCCATATCAAAAGCAAAACTAGACGTAAAACAGGAAGCCAAAACGACGCAAAAACGAAAGCAAAATTGGAAGGCATATCAAAAGAAAAACTGGTAGCAACACTTAGCACTAAACTTGGAGCTAATTCTGGCGCTAAACCTGGAGCTATTCTTGGAGTTATTTTTCTGGTGCTCAATCTGGCGCTAATTACAACGCTAAATCTGGTACAATTATAAAAAGTTCATATTTCGCCCAATTTTGCGCCAGAAAAGGTGTCTGATTCATGGAGTAAAATACACTAAATTTCGACGCGATTTTAGGTGCTAATTTCATGTTCTGTTGTAGTGAATCCCTAGATATATGGTTTAGATTAATGGTGAGTTAGTTTTCATTGATGGAGAGGTTTATGTCAATAGATGTGATGGGTGCATTTGATGAAGTATACACAAAGCTCCAACGGTATGGTTATGGTACCCAAAGTTGGTTGAGGAATATGGACATGAAGGATAATGTACATGCAGGTAAGACACTCATGGATGGATATTCCTCGTCATGCCATTTCCGGTGATAGGTGGTATGCCATGTGGTTCCTCACGGTTAAGGAGTTATGAGGTCATGAAGTTGGAAGCCCCAAAGATGGGTTAAGAAGCCCCTAATTGGTTGTAAGTCATTAATGAAAGGGTAAAGTGGTTGTAACAAGAAAGTTCAAGAAGCTCTAAAGTTAAGGAAAGAGGTTACTTAGAAAAAGTATATATACACCTCAAGAAGTCACTCATAAGTACATTCACACAAACATTATATTGAATATATTCTATGTGAGTAAGTAATTATTATCTGAGCTAACCAAGGAGATCTAAGGGGAATTTTAGAGGGAATATGAAGTGAAGAAGGGATAAATTCCAAGGGAGGATGAAGTCTTGTGAGGATGTGTTCTAAGGTATGTTATTTATAGGTAATCTTACCATTTTCGCTATAAATTTATTTCTAGAATGATTCTAGTAGAAAAGCTTGAAGGATAATGAGAAGAAATATCAAGGTACTTGTGGTATAAATTTCAACTTTTGGGACATTTTATTTTCGGAGATACACTCCGTGGAAAGTCCTGAAACTAGTCTCAAACATGTGTTCCAGGTAAAATAGTCATAACTTATTCATAGAGTATCCAAATTTAGTGTGACCAAATGCATTGGATATATTACAGTCCCTAGTATGTTTTGTATGATTCTTAGTTCATGATATCCAATATTCCATGCGTGGATTTTTCTACAAGTTTGGTCTCTAGAATAAGCCAAAATTCAACAAGGTCTGCCATTTTTGCTATAACTCCTTTTCTGGGATGTTCCAAGCAGTGAAACTTGGAGGAATTGCATAGAAAATATTGAATTATATTGGGTACTAGTTTCATACCTTTATTCATTACAAGTACAGAGTTATGATTTTTTAAAGTTAGGATTTGTGACTAATCCAAAAACTAGTCCCATGAGGTTAGGGCAAAGTTTGATGAAGATGCTATTCTCTTGTTGTTGAAGTTGAGGAAGGTCTATAGGCCTGTGATCAAATACACCAAGTTTTTTTTTATAGAGTTACAAGTATGTTTATATACATGTTTTGAGGGTTACATGTTGATGAGGTTATGGTGCATGCTTGAGGCAAGTCTTTGGTATATTGTTGAGGCATTGACACATGCTTGAGGCACATATTAGGTGCATGGTTGAAGCATATACTTGGTATATGGTGTTGGTTGTTTGTTACTTTGTTTAGGTACACCTTTGATGGCACTTGCTTGATATATCCTATAGTACATGGTGTATGCCATGATTGAGCGATACGGTATATGGTATGGTACATGTGTTGATGTACATGGTTGATACATGGTATGCTATAGGTGTTGATGTACATGGTTGATACATGGCATGGTACAATATTGGTATTTGGTATGGTGTTGATGCACATGGTTGATGGTTGAGGCATATGGTACAGGTTATGGTGCATGGTTGATGCATGATTTGACACACGTGTTGGTGCATGGTTGATGCATGGTTTGGTATAGGTGTTGGGGAATGGTTGATGCACTTGTTGTGGTACATAGTTGATGCACGGTTTGGTATAGGTGTTGTGGCATGGTTGATGCATTTGTTGTGGTACAGGTTGTGGTACACAGTTGATGCTTGGTATGGTACAGGCTGATTGTTTGGTACATGATTTGGTACATGGTTGAGACAAATATCTTGTGATGGTATGTTAATGATATTGGTACATGCTTGGTAGAGGCATGTGTTGGTGATATTGGGAAACTAATTGAGAGGTGTCCTTGGTATATGATCCATGTGAGAGGATCTGGTTGAGTATCGGTGATAGTGACAGGTTGATGTTATAGTGGTAGAGATAATGGCAGTGACAATGGCAATGATTGTGGTAGTGACAGTTGGTCTACACTTATATTTCAGGGCGACAAGACGAGGCAAGGAAAGGGGGTTGCAGCCTCCTTCCGATTGGATCTGGAGAATCATGGATTTGGAGCTTCCTTCAGGTTGGAGCCTTAGAATCAGAGGGTTGTAGCCTCCTTCCGATTAGATTTGGAGAATCATGGAGTTTTTTGCTTCCTTCAGGTTGGATCTTGAGAATCAGAGGGTTGTAGCCTTCTTCCAATTGGAGCTGGAGAATTAGGGAGTTGGAGCTTCCTTCAGGTTGGAGCCTGAGAATCAGGGGGTTGCAACCTCTTTCTAGTTGGAGCCAGAGAATTCAGGGAGTTGTAGTCTCCTTTAGGTTGGAGCCTGTAAATAGGGGGTCGTATCCTCCTTCCAGTTGCAACTAGAGAATTGGGAAGTTGGTGCTTCCAATGAATGTATTCTTTGATATATAAGAAATAATTTCATGGTTTTCTCCCATTTGGGTTTCCTCGTAAATTATGGCGTACTATGTACTTGATGTGATGCTGCTTATGTTTATATGATCATGATACACTGATGATATATTGTTTATTAAGTTGAAGATTATATATTGTGGTTAAAAGTGGTAAAAGTCCTCATATTGATTCACACCCCCCCCCCCTCTCAGTATTCCAACAATTGGTATCAGAGTTGGTTCCTTCAGGAAATAGTTTAACCACTGAAAGGTAGATCATGGATATCAAGAATAATGCATACAAAAATAATGGAATACCATGGTTTGATGGTCAGAATTATGATATGTGGAATATCATAATGAAAACATTTTTACAAGCACATGGATATGATGTTTGGAAATCGGTTGTTACATGATATATTGCTAATAAGAAACCAAAGATTGCAACCAAGAAGGAATTGAAAAGAAACAACAAAATAACAATGGATTTCATCTTGGAAGGATTACCTGATTCAGTAAAAGATAAAGTGGGAAAATGTTTATTAGCTAAATAACTTTGGGATAAGCTACATGATATCTATTTTGAGGAATCTCCCATCACAGAGCCAAAGAGTGATAAAGAAGATGCAAGTACAAAACAAAAAATATGCTCATCATGTTAGACAGATTCAAAAGAATAAGATTATGAAGAAGGTATAGTAGATCTTGAAGCAGAATTAATGAGTGCTCTAGACGAATTGATGAAAGAAATAAAGAAAAACAAGTCTCTTGAAGAACAATTGGTCAAGAAGAATTCTCAAGAAAGTTCTAAATAATCCCAACATGTCATCGTGAAACTAAATGCTCAACTATAAGAAGCCATAAAGATTGAAGAAACATACAAAGGTCAGATGGAAGAAAAACAATTTTGGAAGCGGAAAGAAAGGAAGCAAAGAAAAGAGAAAAGATTTTGACAGATCATCTTAAGGAAATAAAATAGGACTTGAATCAAATTGAAGCAGGATTTGGTCAGGAAGAAAGAAGACTTGAAAAGGAAATCATCTCCTTGAAGATCCAACTTGAAGAAGCAAAGCAAACATAAGAAGTCATGAAGGGTTAGATGATGAAGAAAGAAGAGGAGGCTGAGAAGCTTGACAAAGACATTATCACATTGAGAGCCAAAATATTCAAGCTCAATAAGAACATTGAAAAGACAAAAACATCCACATCATCAGTAAATAGTGTTGAAGAAAGCACTCCAGGTTTCCAGAAAAGAAGAATGAAGAACGGAGTAAGAGATATGCATAAGTACTCAAAGGAAGGAATCATGGTCATCCAGAATCAAAGAAAAATGATAGAGATACATCTTCAATAAGAACCTCAACATTCAAGCCACAAAGAAGCTTCAATCATTATCATGATCAGCCAAAGCAGGAATTCAAAAAAACTACACCATAGAGAAGATCATTCACTCCCAGGTATGAAAATTTATTTTATGGTCATTGTTTTATTTGTACTAAATTTGGACACAATGTTGTAGATTGCAGAGCATATGGAAGAAATGTTCAGACAATAAATACTTATGTGGCTCCCCACAACATTGAATGTTACACATGCCACAATTATGGTCACATAGCTCATGATTGTAGAAGCATGATGGATACTTCTATGAAAAATAACATTGATATTAGATATAAGAAAGTTTGGAAAATAAAACAAGAACAAGTAAAGGAAGATTGGATGAATGACGAGCACCCAAAAGTCATACTCTCAGGATTGGAAATAGTACAAGATGAAGACATATATATAGGGGAAAAGGAAGATGTCAAACACAATAAGGTTTGGAGAAGAACTGAAAAACAAGAAGTACATGTGAAAGAAGACAAGGTCCCAAAGATTGTAGGATTTGAAGTAGTACGAGAAAGAAAACAAGAGTAGATGAATAAGGAACATGCCCAAAAAATTGCACTCTCAGGAATTGTAGTGCAAGATCGATCCATAGAAAGAAATAAAGAAGTCAGACTTCAGAGAGATGGTGAGTCTATAGATGAAGAGGAATATTACTTCGCATCAGAGTGGGTATTTTTCTGAGCCATTCGACTTGGATACTCCCAGTAAATATGAATATTGAATAGGGGAAGTCAGTGTAGTAGCTACTACAGACCAGAGAACCATACTTTGAGAAGTTTAAAGTATTTGTGGAGACAGATTCAGAGCAGTCAGATAACAAAAGTACAAAATGACAGATGAGTCAACATTGTGGACAATTGAATACATGTTATGGACATTTTGCGACATATGGATAAATATGGATACTTAGGAGGTACATATAACATGGGAAAGAGATGATACATAAAAATGCATATATAATTGGAATCAATGGAATCAGTTGGAATCAAGTGGTCACAGAAAGACAAACAGTGAGAGGCAGAGCAAAAAAGGGAAAGAGAAACTGTCAATCATCAAAAGAAAATCATTAAACAATAAGGTCAAATGAACATGACAAATGAATGAAGAAATCAAGTAATGAATGTTTTTTGTATATGTAAAAGAGTTACAAGAAGAAGCACCAATGGAAAATTATAAATCACTGGAAGAGAGGAAAGGAAGCACTTACAGGTAGCCCTACATTGATCTACACGACATTTTGTAGAGAATTCAAGGGAAGAAAAATAGTCAAGAAAGAAAGATCAGTCGCATAAAAACAGGGGGAGACATACCGACATGGGGATTTAACCTTTTTCCCATGATTTCAAAAGAGAAGAGAAAGAACAAAGGCATGAAAATAGAGAGAAAGAACAGATGCATGAAGACAGGGGGATAAACCTCAAGGAGAGAGACCCTTTGCCATTGATGTCAAAGAGCGATAGAAAGAAACATTGATGAGGAGCAATGGACACAGAGGGAGAATGAGTGTTGGAGTATCAATATTTCCATCAATGTTGGTGTTGCCATCAATGTTGGTGTTGCCATCAATGCCAAAGGGCGAGATTGTTGGACAACTGGTTTAGACAATTTTTTTGTCCTTGATGTCAACTCTTGGAGATTGATTTCAACCCTTGGAGAAGTATGAAAACCCTATATATGTGGTTGATATTGATGGTGAGTTAGTTGTCATTGATGGAGTGGTTGATGTCAACATATGTGATGGGTGCATTTCATGAAGTCCACACAAAGCCTCAGAGGTATGGTTATGGTACCTGGAGTTGGTTGAGGAATATGGACATGAAGGAAACTGTACATGTAGGTAAGAAATTCATGGATGGATAGTCCTCGTCATGCCGTTTCCGGTGATAGGTGGTACGCCATGTGGTTCCTCATGGTTGAGGAGTTATGAGGTCAAGAAGTTGGAAGCCCCTATGCAAACCCCAAAGTTGGGTTAAGAAGAGCCTAATTGGTTGCAAGTCATTAATGAAAGGGTAAAGTGGTTGTAACAAGAAAGTTCAAGAAGCCCTAAAGTTAAGGAAAGAGGTTACTTAGAAAAAGTATATATACACCTCAAGAAGTCACTCATAAGTACATTCACACACACATTCTATTGAATATATTCTATGGGAGTAAGTAATTATTATCTAAGGTAACCAAGGAGATCTGAGGTGAATTTCAGAGGAAATATGAAGTGAAGAAGGGAAAAATTCCAAGGGAGGCTGAAGTCTTGTGAGGATGTGTTATGAGGTATATTATTTACATGTCATCTTACCATTTTCGCTATAAATTTATTTCTAGAATGATTCAGATAGAAAAAAATTGGAGGATATTGAGAAGACATATCAAGGTACCTGTGGTAGAAATTTCATCTTCTCGGTCATTGTAGTTTCAGAGATACACTATGTGGAAAATAAGATTTTTGGCTAGTCCTGAAACTAGTCTCAAGCAAGTGTTCCAGGTAAAATAATCATAATGTATTCATAGAGTATCCAAATTTAGTGAGACAAAATGCATTGGATATATTACAGTCTGTAGTATGTTTTGTATTATTTTCAGATCCATATATCCAATAGTCCATGTGTGGCATGCTCTACAAGTTTTCTCTCAACAATAAGCCAGAATTAAGCAAGGTCTTCCATTTTTGCTATAAATCCTTTTTTGGGATGTTCCAAGCAGTGAAAATTGGAGGAATTGAAGAGAAGATATTGAATTATATTGGGTACAAGTTTCAGACCTTTATTCATTATAGGTACGAAGTTATGCTTGTTGAAAGTTAGGGTTTGTGACTAATACAAAAACTAGTCCCGTGAGACTAATGTAAATTTTGATGAACATGTTATTCTTTTGTTGATGAAGTTGAGGAAGGTCTTTGATCTAGGTGGATATTGGTGGCCACCCACCTATTCCAACTGGCTCCTCATGTCCATTTTTTATTCAAGACATATTTATGTACTTATTTATAATTGTGAGTTCTACACTTCTGGGGCTTTCTGAAGCCTCCCACATTCTCCAGGTGGATACAGGTGGCCTCTCGCCTAATCCAACTGGCTTATTTTGTATGTTTTCATTTCAACACATCGTGTTGTACTTCCAGGGCTGTTTTGGGGCCCTAAACATTATTTTCTTGACCCGCCCCAGTCATACTATAGACAGATTCAGAGTCTAACAACATAATGTGTATCTCTTTGAAAGACCTTTCCAACGGGCTATCACGTGCCTAAAACAGAGGTCATATGAAAAATTTACGACCCTAGGAAGTTTAGGTACCAAATTACACCAAATTACCCATATGGCCCACATGACTTTTGGCATTTCACCTTATAGGGTTAGGTTTTTGGATGTCTAGGGTTTTGGCATTCATGAGTAATATGAAAAGCGCCTCTGAAGCCTCATTGTAACCCATTCTTCTCAGACGGATGTGCGTAGCAACCACATATCTTCTCAGAGATAACTACCACCATTCAAGCAAGTTTCAGTTCTGCATTTTTACAATTTCAGCCTATTTCATTATCTAATAAAAGATATTGTTCATTGGATATTTGTGTTATTGTAATGCCCCCCGACCGTCATCCCACTGGCCGGGCAAATGCTATTGTGCGGAACAACATCATTCTCATACTTAATTAATAACATACATTTAAGTCATATTAAACACATTTAACTCAGAGTAAGCACAAGATTACTGCTAACTTAAATAATCCCTGTCATTAACAATAATTCATATGAACAACAGAATACATGAAACATATAAGCATCACAAGCATGCAAAACACAATATTAAGCATAAGCTGATACTTATCTTTGAAACCATGGTAATTACACCAACCACGTGCAAGCCTTCCACAAACCTCCCAGCCTTAGACCACGCTACTCATCATGCTCAGTAGTGGGTCACCCCCGAGCTGGGACTAAGCTCCACCCAAGGCAAGGAATCCTAATCTAGGCTGAGGTTACATGGAAAACTGCACAGAATAACCCGAAGGATTCTTCCCAGGATGCCTTCTTATGCCCACTACTCATGGACTATCATTCCCCACATGCCTGTTCCGCCCGAGAGTATACACCTTCACAAGCATAGTCCATCAGTGCTTCACCTCCCTCTCTGGGTCTCGGCAACAGGCCGTATCAAGAAGTCTTAGAGCTCCGTAGCTGGTGCTGGACTCTCTCTGGAAGAATACCACTTCCCAACAAACTCCTTCACTTGGAAATAGCTTCTCACAGGCCTGATCGATTGCCTCTTCAACTAAGGGCCTTAAAACCTGGTTCTTCAGCCCCTTCCGACTCAATTCCCGCACGGTGAGGATAACCACAACAACAATATCAATTCGGTTAACTCACGGTGACAACATCAATAGGAATTTGGGTATGGACATAAAAAAATGACAACATTCCACACTAAGACACAACATGGTTCATACATTTACAGGGTGCTCGGACTTCACAGGAGACACGACTCAGTCCATGAGTTTGCCACTAGTTTCAGTGTGCGTGACAAGGAATCAACACAGAGCTAAACACAATTCACAAAGGATGGGGAATGGCAAAGCGATTCAGGTGGAGAATGGAAAAATGCAAGAGCAAACAATTTCCCCGTCAGGGTTTCCTTCATGGTGCGTAGGTAAGAAAATGTAGACGCATAGGCAAAACGGGTTCAGATGGGCATCATGGTGAACTCAAGCGGAGGATGACAGAATTACTGAACCCCCCTTTCGACTGACTTCTGCAGTTTTTTAACTGCATGTTCCTGGGTCGACACATGTCACCCATGAAGCTGCATGCACTCCATCAGCATGCGTTCCTCTCCAGGAACTTAGGACAAAACATATATTTCACATGGCTTTTTGGAATAATATTAAAATATTATTC
>SNQJ01S0152883.1:15289-31364 GCA_010110895.2 Picea sitchensis | reverse complement strand
GAAAAAGAAGGACAGTACCCTTAGACTAT
Source organism: Picea sitchensis (assembly GCA_010110895.2). Taxonomy (NCBI): domain Eukaryota; kingdom Viridiplantae; phylum Streptophyta; class Pinopsida; order Pinales; family Pinaceae; genus Picea; species Picea sitchensis. Next base: position 31,335 of record SNQJ01S0152883.1, on the reverse strand, counting down.
GTATAGATTATAGACAACTCAATAAGGTAACCATAAAGAACAAGTACCCCTTGCCCAGGATCGATGACTTGTTCGATCAATTGGGGGGTGCATCTATTTTCTCAAAGATTGATTTTAGGTCAGGATACCATCAAGTCCGAATCAAGGGTGAAGACATCCATAAAATTTCCTTCCGAATGAGGTATGGTCATTAGGAGTTTGTAGTGGTGCCATTTGGGTTGACCAATTCCCCTGCCACTTTTATGTGCTTGATGAACAATGTACTCAGCAAATTCCTGGACAAATTTGTACTTTTTTTTTTTGACGATATATTAATTTACTCCAAGAACAGAAAAGAGCATGAAGAGCATCTTAGACTTGTACTGTGATGCAGGCGAGAACGTGACCGCACTCCCATCATGCTCTCCCGCTCACAGGATCGTTCTAAAAATCCCCTTCTGTTGAGCCGAAGCGGCTCCTTGGACTCCCAATGCAATCCTTGCTAAAACCTGATCCACAGGTCCTTCATTCACCTACACGGCCTTCTGCAGTTTACCATGGTTGTCCCTGACTCAGTTTCAGGGTTCGGGGTTTTGTCCTTCCTGATGTCGAGAGTCACTATCCTCTCGATTCCCCGATTTTCGATGAGCTCCCATCCAGCCTTAGCCCCTGCTGGCTATGCCCTGGTCCACACGACCGTGCTCACAAGACCGCAGCCTTGCCATCTATCCTTTCGTCGGGGTTTCAATATTTCTAATGCCAAAATGCATATGCCCTTTGGATCCGCGATCCTCCGATTCCCGACGCGCTATAACTTCAGCTAGCCCTCCTAGCTCAGCTCCTGGTCCACGTGACCACCACCCCATGACCATAGTCAAACTTCTCATCGGTGTTTCGGGGTTTCCAATGCCTAAATGCATATACCCACGGGATTCCCGTCTCCTCGAATCCCGATTGGCTAACAGTTGGCCCCCACACAATGGAGCTTTTCTACTTCTCTAATCTACTGACAACTGGCTCCCACTTATCGGGGTTTCATGGTTCACGATTCCAAAATGCCAAAACCACTTGTCACCAGGATCCCCGATATCCCGATGACCCAACCACCGATCAACCACTTCCTATCAGCCTTTCCCCGATGGTGCCGATTTTCTTCCACGCGTCCTCCTCTGATGGACGGTCACGATTTCTCCGGGATTTCAAGACTTATGATGTCTCAACTTTTTCGACCTTAGGAACTCCGATTTCCCGATGCCAAATATTTCGACACTCTTCGGATTTCTGACACCTGTCTCCCCAAATGGATGGCTCAGATTTGTGTCGGGGTTTTCACTATAGACTTCCCCGATCTCCTGTCCATGGAAATGTTGATTTCTCAACTCGCGATGCTTCGATCTTCGCCACGTGTCTCCGCTAACGGATGATCCAGATCTTCCCTACATTTTGAGACTTGAAGTGTCTCGATTTTCTTCACTTCGAGAATCCCGATTTCCCAATGATTGCTATCCCGATGGCTACACCTCTTGTCGGGACTTTACTTCTGCATATGAGAGTTTAACTCCCACGCAACTCCTGACAGATCGGATGGCTGTCGGGTATTTGGACCAAGATCTGATGGTCCAGATCTCTTCTTCTGCGCAAACTCCAGAGACTAAACGCCGAGCCTCTTCTCCCGATCCAACGGTTGACGAAATTTCTGAATGAGATCCAACGACTGTCGATCTCCCCCTCTATGTGCTTCTCCTGAGCTCCTCCTAGATGTAGAAATCAACGGTCCNGATCTCTTTTCTCCACTGATCCGATGACTGCTGTGCTCCCACCTGAGTTGTTGCGCTTCGTTCCAGACTTGGAAGAATTTCCAAGTTTCCAAAGGCCTCAACCTTTGTCTTCATTTCTCCTCTACGAACTCCTTTGCTTGAGTTCTCAATTGCGCATGTAAAAATGCTGTCCCTCCTGAGCTTTGGGTACTTTGAACCTATCAAAGGATTCTGAAGCTCCTGCACTCCTTGCAGTTACGACTCTGTGCGTAAAAGCACTCGTCCTCCTGAGCTTATCCCTTCGAATTCTCAAGGGATTCTGACGTCTGCGCTTCTGAAGAGTCTTCACGCACCCATAGTGTTGTCTCTCCTGAGCTTCTCAAACGCTTAGACCCCTAAGGGATTTTATCCTTCTACCTTCCCCTGCGGATGGAGAATACTTGGATGCCCTCATGGCTATCCTGCTGCTCAAGAAACCACTTGCTGAGTCTGCAAGGTATTCAACAACCCTGTGAAGATTCTTTAGTGGATTCTTCCTCTAACTTCCAGACCTCAAAGAGTTCTCTTCTCTTCTGTGTGTATCTGCACACTTACTCGATGCCATCCTGGCAGAGTGTCTTCTTCCAGAACTTCTAGCAGTTATATCTCCTTTTCCTTTTCCTGTGCACCTATGCACTCGCTCGATGCCCACATGGCAGAGATCTCAGAATCCTCAGTGATTCTACTTTCTTTGAACTCACAGCAGAGTTCCTTCCTCAATGCACCACTCTGCACACGCTCAATGCCCACTTGGCAGAGCTCTACAAAATTCACAGAAAAATTTTGTCTGCAACTGTGTCTCTCATACACAACCTAGCCTCCAAGGTATTCAACAACCTTGAGGTCTTTCCCCTGAGTTGATGATTTCAGCTTCTATTCCACAGCACGTCTTTGTCTGACTCCGTAGAGTTCAGAAGTGCATCCTCTGTGCACGGCTCTCAAAACCCGCAAGGTTTTGTCACACCCTCCTGGTGTGAAGCCTCAAAGACCTTCACCTAAAATCAAACACACTCCTGCAAATGCAAATCTAACATACATCTACAACATACAATGGAACACACACAAACATCCACGTAACACAGAATTCATGCAGGAAAAACTGCTCTGTTATATGAAAATGGCAAATGCCTATAATTACAATGTGTTCTCAAGCTCTCTCTGGCTCTTCTCAGACTTCTCCTCATCTAACCTCTCTTCTCTAACTCAAAATGAGATATCAAAATATCTTTTACCTGAGGGGGCTCTTCGAGCGCTTCCCTCTTGATTCACCTACCCTATTCAATTACAATAAATGGTTGTCTAGTCCAGCATCTGGATCCAGATCTCAGCCGATCTAGCATTAAATCCGATCTACCTAACGCCTGCACAAAGGCACGGCTTCTATGGCTCACTAGCCTACAACATTTAATTAAATTGAATTCAGATTTTAAATGAGGCTACGCCTCTCTTCACTGTGCGATTTGAATTCGTTGGGATGGATGACGTGGAGAGATGCTCCTGCATCAAACTCCTCAGCTATAAAATCATGAGCTCCTTCTCACGCGCTTCCCCTCTAAGCGGTTGGAAATCCTCCTGTATCCCAAACAAATATCTGGAGATTTCCATCTGCTCCATTCTGCTGCTGCTGCTACTTTTGTTGTGCTACTGCTGCTGCTTTTCTACCTAGCCTCTCCTTGCTGGCAGTTTCTACTAATCGGATCATCAGCTCCATGATCTCCTCGATCACTTCGTCCAACTGCTCCAGTGACTGGCTCTGCTCATGTAGTCTCCTCAGCTGTAAAAATTTTTGGCACATGAGTAGATCATCATGATCTCCCATGCCATCCTCTTCATCTGTTTCCAACTTCACCTATTGGATGTGCACGCTCTGCACCTTCACCCTCTCTTCTAGGTCTTCTATCTGTTCCCACAGATCAGCAAAAAAAATGTTGTCTGCCTCTTCTTCTTCTCCTACTGCAACCTCCCACGTTGCAGTCTCTTCAGCTTCTTGGTTGAAAATTTTGAGCCATTCCTCGGAATGCTCATTTTCCTCTTCGTCTGCTTCTGCTTCTTCTGTTGTTAGCTTCAGCGCTACAACTTCTTTCCTTTCAGCTCCCTGGCTGAAATCATTGAGCCATTCCTCAGAATACTCATCTTCTTCATCTGCTTGGGCAGCTTCCAAAGTCTGCTCCAATTCTTCTTCTTCCCTGACAGTCATCATCAGCTGTGACTGTTCTTCTGCTGTTGCTGCATCTGCAATACAATTTTCTGCCTCCTCCTGGGTAAATGGTAGGAATACTCCAATTTCCCCAATCATCAAAATATCATCCTGATCTTCCTCCTCTTCTGTCAGCTACACCTGCTGATCTAAATCCATCCCTGAATTTATGAGACCCTCAGATAGTTTCATCTGTTCTGTCAGCTCCTCGGGCTGATCAAAATTCACCTGCTCGTCCCTGCCCATCTGGCAATATGGGATGTCTCTTCTGCCCTCCTGGAAGACTATGAGATCAACCAATCACATCTTCATAAGTGGGAGCCAGCTGTCAACAGATTAGAGACCAACCCCTGCTGAATTGAACTCTTCTCCGAGTCCATGAGACTTTCAGACAGTCTCGAATGCTCATCTCTGCCCACCTGGTAGTTTAAGATGTTTCGACTGTCCTCCTAGCAGTCTTCGAGATCCCGTAACGACCTCATTTCATTGCCCAGCTGGCAATGTGAAATTCCCTGGATGTCCTCATGATAGTCTATGAGACCCCGCAGTGATCTCATTTTGTTGCCCACATGGCAAACTGGAATTTCATCTCTGCCCTCATGGTAGTTCTTGAGATCATCAGCCGATCCCATTTCAATTTCCTCACCGACAAATGTCCCAGTCTCCAGTTCACATACCGCAACCGTCCTATTAACAGCCTCCATTGTCTTCTAATCATCAACTCCTTGACTGGCCATTTTTCTTTCGGCTTCTTCCATGGGCCATTCATACACCCATCTCAGCGTGGCTTTCTGTTGCATCTTCAATGCAAGATTTTCTATATCTGCCCTTAATTCAACAAGCTTCTCTGCTTGGATCTTCCTCCCAACATGCCTATGGCCTTCAATAGCCATGGTGCTATCTCTGTTTTCTCTCCTAGAAAACCTGCTGCTATCACTCTGCACTAAGAGTTATACCAGCCTAATCTTCCTACAGTCTCCCTGACTATATTCTTGATTGCTGTCTACCTGCAAACAATCCTTACAGAGTCTCCAATGCTCTATCTTCCTCCCTCTACTTGAAATATACAAACATAGTTCTAGCTCTGATACCACTTGAGGTGTATCAGAGTATTCTCTTATCTCGTCCCGCCTCTTCCTGCCTGAAATATACAAGCAAGATTCTGGCTCTAATACCACTTGACCTGTGTATCAGAGTGCTTTCCTCCTCTGCCTCTTCCTGCCTAAAATATACAGACAAGAACTCACTTTGATACCTACTTGACACAGTAGAGAATGTGACCGCACTCCCATCGCGCTCTCCCACTCACAGGATCGTTCTAAAAATCCCCTTCTGCTGAGCCGAAGCGATTCCTTCGACTCCCAATGGAATCCCTGCTAAAACTTGATCCACAGGTCCTTGATTCACCTACATGGCCTTATGTTGTTTACCGTGGTTGTCCCTGACTCAGTTTCGGGCTTTCTAATTCCAAAATGCATATGCCCTTTGGATCCGCGATCCTCCAATTCCTGACGCGCTATAACTTCAGCTAGCCCTCCTGGCTCAGCTCTTGGTCCATGTGACCACTACCACGTGACCGTAGTCAAACCTCTCGTCAGGGTTTTTGGGTTTCCAATGCCTTAATGCATATACCCAAGGTATTCCCGACTCCTTGAATCCCGATTGGCTGACAGTTGGCCCCCACACAATGAAGCTTTTCTCCTTCTCTAATCTACTGACAGTTGGCTCCCACTTATCGGGGTTTCACGGTTCGCGATTCCAAAATGCCAAAACCACTTGTCACCAGGATCCCCGATATCTCGATGACCCAACCGATGATCAACCACTTCCTGTCGGCCTTTCCTCGATGACGCCGATTTTCTTCCATGCGTCCTCTTCTAATGGACGATCATGATTTCTCTGGGATTTCGAGACTTATGATGTCTCAACTTTTTCGACCTCAGGAACTCCGATTTCCCGATGCCGAATATTTTGAATCTCTTTGGATTTTTGACACCTGTCTCCCCAAACAGATGGCTCGGATTTGTGTCAGGGTTTTCACTGTAGACTTCCCCGATCTCCTGTCCACGGAAATGTTGATTTCTCAACTCCCGATGCTTCAATCTCTACCATGTGTCTCCACTAACGGATGATCCATATATTCTGGGTGTTTCGAGACTTGAAGTGTCTCGATTTTCTTCACTTCGAGAATCCTGATTTCCCGATGACTACTATCTCGATGGCTACACCTCTCGTCGGGACTTTACTTCTGCCTATGAGAGTTTAACTCCCACGCAACTCCTGACAGATCTGATGGATGTCGGGTATTTGGACCAAGATCCGACGGTCCAGATCTCTTCTTCTGCGCACACTCCAGAGACAAAACGCTGAGCCTCTTCTCCCGATCCAAGGGCTGATGGGATTTTTGAATGAGATCCAACGGCTGTCGATCTCCCCCTCTGTGTGCTTCTCCTGATCTCCTCCTGGACGTAGAAATCAACGGTCCAGATCTCTTTTCTCCGCCGATTTGACGGCTGTTGTGCTCCCACCTGAGCTGCTGCACTTCGTTCAAGACTTGGAAGAATTTCCAAGTTTCCAAAGGCCTCGACCTTTTTCTTCCTTTCTCCTCTACAAACTCCTTTGCTTGAGTTCTCAACTTCGCATGTAAAAACGTTGTCCCTCCTGAGATTTGGGTACTTTAAACCTGTCAAAGGATTCTAAATCTCCTGCACTCCTTACAGTTACGAATCTGTGCGTAAAAGCACTCATCCTCCTGAGCTTATCCCTTCGAATTCTCAAGGGATTTTGACGTCTGCACTTCTGCAGAGTCTTCACGCACCCACAGTGTTGTCTCTCCTGAGCTTCTCAAATGCTCAGACCCCTAAAGGATTTTATCCTTCTACCTTCCCCTGCAGATGGAGAATACTTGGATGCCCTCCTGGCTATCCTTCTGCTCAAGAAACCACTTGTTGAGTCTGCAGGGTATTCAGTAACCCTGGGAAGATTCTTCAATGGATTCTTCCTCTAACTTCCAAAACTCAAAGAGTTATGTTCTCTTCTGTGTGTATCTTCACACTTACTCAATGCCATCCTGGCAGAGTGTCTTCTTCCAGAACTTCCAGTAGTTCTATCTCCTTTTCCTTTTCCTGTGCACCTATGCACTCACTCAATGCCCACTTGGCAGAGCTCTCAGAATCCTCAGTGATTCTAATTTCTTTGAACTCACAGCAGAGTTCCTTCCTCAATGCACCACTGTGCACATGCTCAATGCCCACTTGGCAGAGCTCTACAGAATTCACAACAGAATTCTGTCTGCAACTGTCTCTCATACATAGCCTAGCCTCTAAGGTATTCAGCAACCTTGAGGTCTTTCCCCTGAGTGGATGATTTCAGCTTCTGTGCCGCAGCACGTCTTTGTCTGACTCCGCAGAGTTCAGAAGTGCATCCTCTGTGCACGACTCTCAGAACCCGCAATGTTCTGTCACACCCTCCTGGTGTGAAGCCTCAAAGACCTTCACCTGAAATCAAACACACTCCTGCAAATGCAAATCTAACATACATCTACAACATACAATGGAACACACACAGACATCCACGTAACATAGAATTCATGCAGGAAAAACTGCTCTGTTATATTAAAATGGAAAATGGTTGAAATTACAATGTGTTCTCAAGCTCTCTCTGGCTCTTCTCAGACTTCTCCTCATCTAACCTATCTTCTCTAACTCAAAATGAGATATCAAAATCTCTTTTACCTGAGGGGGCTCTTTGAGCGCTTCCCTCCTGATTCACCTACCCTATTCAATTACAATAAATGGCTATCTAGTCCAGCATCTAGATCTAGCATTAAAGCCGATCTACCTAATGCCTGCACAAAGGCATGACTTCTATGGCTCACTAGCCTACAACATTTAATTACATTGAATTCACATTTTAAATGAGGTTGCGCCTCTCTTCAGCGCAGGATTTGAATTCGCTGGCGTGGCTGGCTGGCTAGCTGGCTGACGTAGAGAGATGCTCCTGCATCAAAATCCTCAGCTACAAAATCATGAGCTCCTGCTCATGTGCTTCCCCTTTAAGTGGTTGGAAATCCTCCTGGATCCCAAACAAATATCTAGAGCTTTCCATCTGCTCCATTCTGCTACTGCTACTTCTTCTACTGCGCTGTTGCTGCTGCTTTTCTGCCTAGCCTCTCCTCACTAGCAGTTTCTGCTGATCGGATCATCATATCCATGATCTCCTTGATCACTTCGTCCAGCTGCTCCAGTGGCTGGCTCTCCTCATGTAGTCTCCTCAGCTGCAAATTTTTTTGGCACATGAGAAGATCATCATGATCTTCCATGCCATCCTCTTCATCCATTTCCAACTTCACCAGTTGGATGTGCACGCTCTGCATCTTCACCGTCTCTTCCAGGGCTTCTATCTATTCCCACAGATCAACAAAACAAATGTTGTCTACCTCTTCTTCTTCTCCTGCTGCAACCTCCCACGTTGAAGTCTCTTCAGCTTCTTGGCTGAAAATGTTGAGCCATTCCTCGGAATGCTCTTTTTCCTCTTCGTCTGCTTCTTCTTCTTCTGCTCTTAGCTTCAACACTACAACTTCTTTCCTTTCAGCTCCCTGGCTGAAATCATTGAGCCATTCCTCAGAATACTCATCTTCTTCATTTGCTTGGGTAGCTTCCAAAGTCTGCTCCAATTCTTCTTCTTCCCTGACAGTCATCATCAGTTGTGACTGTTCTTCTGCTGTTGCTGCATCTGCAATACAATTTTCTACCACCTCCTGGGTAAATGGTAGGAATACTCCAATTCCCCCAATCATCAGAATATCATCCTGATCTTCCTCCTCTTCTGTCAGCTACACCTACTGATTTAAATCCATCCCTGAATTTATGAGACCCTCAGATAGTCTCATCTGTTCTGTCAGCTCCTCGGGCTGATCAAAATTCACCTACTCATCCTTGCCCATCTAGCAATATGGGATGTCTTTGATGCCCTCCTGGTAGACTATGAGATCAACCGATCCTAGCTTCATAAGTGGGAGCCAGCTGTCAGCAGATTAGAGACCAACCCCTGCTGAATTGAACTCTTCTCTGAGTCCATGAGACTTTCAGACAGTCTCGAATGCTCATCTCTGCCCACTTGGTAGTTTAAGATGTTTCCACTGTCCTCCTGGCAGTCTTCGAGATCCTGCAGTGACCTCATTTCATTGCCCAGCTGGCAATGTGAAATTCCCTGGCTGTCCTCATGACAGTCTGTGAGACCCCGCAGTGATCTCATTTCATTGCCCACATGGAAAACTAGAATTTCATCTCTGCCCTCATGGCTATTCTTGAGATCATCAGCCAATCCCATTTCAATTTCCTCACTGACAAATGTCCCAGTCTCCGGTTCACATACCTCAACCATATTGTTAACAGCCTCCGTTGTCTTCTGACCATCAACTCCTTGACTAGCCATTTTTCTTTTGGCTTCTTCCATGGGCCATTCATACACCCATCTCGGCTTGGCTTTCTGCTGCATCTTCAATGCAAGATTTTCTATATATACCCTTAATTCAACAAGCTTCTCTGCTTGGTTCTTTCTCCTAGCATGCCTATGGCCTTCAATAACCATGGTGCTGTCTCTATTTTCTCTCCTAGCAAACCTGCTGCTGTCACTCCACACTAAGAGTTCTACTAGCCTCATCTTCCTACAGTCTCCCTGATTGTCTTCTTGATTTCTGCCTACCTGCAAAAAATCCTTACAGAGTCTCCAACGCTCTGTCTTCCTCCCTCTGCTTGAAATATACAAGCATAGTTCTAGCTCTGATACCACTTCACGTGTATCAGAGTATTCTCTTATCTCCTCCTGCCTCTTCCTGCTTGAAATATACAAGCAAGATTCAGGCTTTGATACCACTTGACGTGTGTATCCAGATACCTATTCTCCCAATTTAATTATGTCTCCACCATTATCACACTATGCATATGTTCAATAAACCAAAGTTCTCATCCCCCGCCATTTCCTGTCAATGACCGAGCTAAAGCCGAGAACCAACTAACTTTTTTTTTTCAAATTGTAGGTACCAGTTGAATTGATGGCGCCAAAGTTTAAACATTCAGAGGGCGAGGAAAATTCATTCCTCCTGTCGCTCGTTAACCTCAATTGGATTCCTCTGGCTGACAAAGACTACCTGATTTCATAACCCAGATGTGAATTCAATTTTGTTGAATTACATTTTTGGTTCAGAGACACTTTCTTAGACTAGAGTGATGAGATTGGACTCTGGGAGTCCAATCTCCCACTATATATGTTTCCCCAAATTCACCATTTCCCCAAGTTTGCCTCAAGTGCCAGGCACACTATCTTCCTAATCAGAGAGCTATTGTTTCATCTTCCAGAAAGACCCTGTTCACTATCACACCCGAAGCCATTAACTAGATGCTGCAAATAACCAGAGCTGAATCCTTCTCTCCTTTTACCATTGAGATCCTAACCGAAATGTATCAAAAATTGTCTTTTCCCCAGAGAGAGCAGATTTTTGAAATTTTCCTCTTTGAGAGTGCCCCATTACCCAAAGAAAATCCCCCCTATCAATCATCAATTTTCTCAGTAAAAGGAAATAAAATTATCTCCTCCCTTTGCATCCTACTTGGATACTACTCGAACGAGTGGGTAGATGAGCCAATCTTGGGTTATATATCTATCTTCTCTACCGAGGAGATCTCCACCATGCAGTTCAACTACAACATTTTTCTGGCCGAGAATATTCATGAACAACTGTTCAAATTCCCCACAGAAGGCATGTTCCAATATTCTTCAATACTGGCATATTTGTTCATATTTTTCCAAACAGACAAGTTCATGTTCTCCATGCATAAGTTAGATCAGAATGGAAAACCACAGCCGGTCACATCCTGGACGTCAATGCTGATAATGAATTCACCAAAATTCACTTTCAATCAGTTCATAGATTAGTTCTACCATCCCGTGGTTAGCGTGCTCAGTGGTAGACAAGAACCAAGGATAAATGAAGAAATCTAGCGGATTTTACATCTGTTAGACCTAGCCAAGACCAGAGACTGGTACCTATACCAAAACCACACAGAGATTAGAATTTATGGATGCGAGTTGGCCCATTACAAACTGCCTATATATTTTCCCGTGTGGATATTTGCCTTGGAATATAATAGGCAAATGATTAACTCAGATGATACTGATTTTGTAGCCTTCAAGAAGAAACATCAATTGAGGATCAAAGGAAAGATAGGATCGTTCATCTGTAATAGCCAAGTTGCAGGGGCAATGGCTGATAAGATTTTGAAGGAGATGAAGTTCAGCACCAATTTTCCTTGGCACTATGATCCGTGTGGGATTATAGTAGAAACAAGACTAAGGAATAAAAAATCTCCATATGCTCATTTTCCCAAGCTAGAAATTGAGAAGTTTATGAACCAGAAAGAGAGGGAGGTAAACACTCTGGAAGACACAGAACCGTATCTTCCACCAACCATAAATACCCAAGGATAAAAGACCCAGAAATGATGTCTCGCCTTCAGTCACTGAAGTGTCAGCAGAAGATTTCCAGGTTTACAAGAAAAGGCCTAAAACCAGTCATACAACTGACAAGTTAGGAGAGGAAGAGACCCAATCCACCACAATAGTCGAGGGATAACACTCACCATTTTTCTCAAGCAGTCAGCAGATGATGTCTACTTCCTCTTCAAAGAAGTAGACAAATACCACTTTGAATTCCCAACCATCTCAGGGATCTAAAAAACTAAGTATTTTTGAAAAATATGATTTGACTAAGAATAAGAACGAGATGCTAACCAGCAATACCTATGCTCAATTTTGGAAGAAAACATCCACAACACAACATAGGTTGCTCTTTGCTTTTGATACGGAAAAAGGGAGAATGAACATGGCATTTTTGCAAGCACAAGTGCCCCATCCAAAGGAAATCATTGATTAAAAAAGATCAACATTTGAATTTGACACCAAGGAAGTACATCCATCTAGTCAGATGGGTTTACACAGGAAGACTAGAGAAATGGTTTTCTCAACATTGGCAAACGCTTCCACAACTGTTGCAAAGTTGCAGGTTTCCCTAAATAATGTTCAAACTCAATTAAAGCTAGAGAAAGTGTTGTCTTTTGCAAAATACAATAGGATCAAGTCTTTGGAAGAGTTGGTACTAAAAATTGGGTATGACCCTTCAAATGTGAAAGTAGTTGAAGAGTTTCTAAAGAAAAAGAATGCTGACATAGCATCCTTGAGGAAGAAATTAAAGTTGCGAGCTACTAAGGACTCATAGGCCAAAGAGATAGCTAAGACAAAAGGCCAAAAAAAAGAAATGCTAAACTTAGTCATGGAACAGAATGCACAGATCAAGGAGATGGAAGAAGAGTTGGAAAGGCTGGTAAAAGAAAAGGAACAGACAAATCCCATGGAAGTCATTCCACTGAGTGCAGTTCCCATCACAAGAGTTAGCATAGTGACAACATCTGCAACTGCCACAGTAGAACTTCCATCAGCTGCTTGAGTGATAGTTCTAGGGACATCTGAAGCTCTAGCAGAGTCAATGGAGGCGATGACGCTACAAGGAGAAGAAATTAAAAACTTGCATCATGTAATAGAGAACCTCCAAAAAATTAAATCGTCCTTCTAGGCAAGTTACAATACTGAGAGGCACACATCATAAAAACTTAAGCAGGAAATACAGCAGCTGCAAAAGAAAACAATTGTGGGAAAAACACTAGTAGAAGCCAAAGAGAACATTTGGATGGATATCTCAAAATCCATGGTGGAAATTTGGCCGCTTATGAAAATCATGTTTGAGAAGCACGAATTGGTGTTAACAAGCAAGCAGGCCATTGACAGGACAAAGGAAGATTTGGGAGAAATGCCCACAGAGGCAAATGAAATCATCAGGTTCCTAAATTCAAATACTAAGGATGAGCTTGAAAGTTTGGAAATTGAGGATAGGACTGAGACTATCCTCGAAGTTAAGAAATTTTTGACCAAAAGAGGATTAATGTTGCAATTGGAGGAAAGAGCCTAGATCATGGATACCGGAGTTCAGAGATTCTTCAACAAGATTGATTCTTTACAAAAGAAAATCCTTTCTAGCTTACTGGTTTTAAATGACAAACTGATGACTTTGTCCGACTACAAGCAAAATATTTCCATGGTGGCAAAGGGTAGCTCCAAGTTTTCAGGAATACAGGGTAGCATAACCGGCAAGGCATTTTTAGAGACTCTGCAATTGGACCTCAGTATCCAACATGAAATCAAGTATGTTTTTATCACCAAGCCAACTTTCACCAAATATACAGAGATGGATGAAGTTTACAGAAGGTTACTAAAAGTCACCATTCCCAGTCAAAAGAGATGGGAGGATCTGTGCACTCTGATCGAGTGAGTGATGAGGTGTATAGTCCAAGTCAACATGCAGAATAGTCAAAGTCAATTTGATGACTCACCAACAACCTTCCCCAAAATCAGCACAAAGAATCCAACAGATCATTAGCAGTTCCTACAATTTTGTATTTTGTTATCTAGTTAGTTAGCTTTGGATTTTGTCACATCCTAATCATTAATTACAGGATCGATTATAATCTTTTTTTATATATACTTCCAACTTCGAAGTATTGAGAGATGATATTTATGCCCAAGCAAGTTGTAAGCACTGTAATCTTTCTCTAGAGATCTACTAGTAATAAAAAGGATGTTTCACAGGATTCCTGTGTGTTAACTATTGGTGATGTTTACTCCTCTTCGTTGAATGGTTTTTTTATCTTCGTAATCATTTATGTTTTCTATATATGATCATTTAAAAGAAGTTAAAGTTGCAGAATTTATCCTTGTATACTCGGTTTATGGCTTTAAAAGATCTAAGTGTTTGTCTTCTGATGTTATGATAAAGAAATTCTTAAATGCTTCTTTATTTTCACTGATTATCTCATATTTTCTGCTATCCATCGTTTTTACTCTAAAGGATCCAGCAATTGCATTATCCTGCCCTGTGAAAAGACCTTATAAAATTTGTTCTTTGGTCTCAAACTTTATAAAAAAGACCCCATAGCCCAATGGATGTGTAAGCAATATTTCAGCCATTTTATAAAACAAACAACACAGTCTTATTTATTTAACTAGCCTAATATCTGAAACCTGAGACATAGTTAAATCTTACAGAGAGATCCCTCTCTGAAACTCGCATGGCTAGATCCCAGTTTCAAAGTGGTTGGATAAAGTTACCTCTGATAAATTTCTTCTACCTCCCGACAACCTCTGAGAATTTATAGAGCGATAACATAGTGGTGACCATACTGGGGAACTGAACAAACTTTCTATCATACGATTTCTTTTCCCTAGATAAAGAAAACTTATTTATGAACGAATCATAAGATCTAAACTTATAAAGAGATAATGTTCAGAGGTTGTTAAAGTTTGTATATAATTAGTTTAAAAAAATTCTCAAAAAATTAAAATTCTGGATCCTAAAAGAGTTTTCACTAGATCTCATCCAGATTCAGAACCTGCAACAACAATAGACAATCCCGAAAAATTACTCGGAAAGAAAAATGTTGCTGAGGGTTCCGGGAGTCACAATCCTCTTCATAGGTCCCCTTCTCTCCCAGAGAAGCTTGTTTCTCGTCAGGATCTCGAGTTTAACATATATTTTGAACAAATCATTTTTAGAACAAAATCCGACAGCTTTGTAAGTGAAACAGTTTTAAATCAAACCATCCTACAACCTAGGACCCCTAAAATACTTTCTCCCAGGGAAGACGTTGATCAATGATTTCTTCAGGAATTTGACAAGTTAGAAGATCTAGTAGCGAATCTTGATCAGGCCTTAGACAAAGCTCAATTCCAACAGTCAGTCGAACTTTCTGCCTTGACTATTGCTGCATCTTCTGTTAAACCTAAAGAATCTCATGTCCTTCCTTCCAGCCCTTCATCTTCCACATCTTTTGTCACTTCCCTTCCAATCACACAAGTTGTTGTTCAACCTCCTCCACGAATCATGGCAGCAAGATATGCTCCATTAGTGTTGGCCACTCCTTTACATTCCATGCCTCAAGACTATCAAACCAAACTTACTCAATTTGATGGTATTGGTCCTCTATATGCACAGAAACATGATAAGATGAATGATTATTTTGAATTGCATGAAGTTGATGAGACAGACATCCAGAAGAGACTTTTTGCATAGAGTCTGACCGAGGATGTTAAAAAATGGTTCAAATATTTATGTCCTGCTACGGTAGTGGACCTTATTGCTTTCCAACAGAGTTTTCTTGATAGATGGGAGGTAAATAAAAATCCTCTCCAGATCCTGTCAGAATATGAGAATATCAGAAGGAACCAAGGAGAGACAGTGCAGGATTACTGCACTCATTTCAACAATCTTTACAATGCAATTCCAATTGATATCAAACCACCTCAAGGTTTGGAATTAATAAAATTCCCCGATGGATTTGACATTGATATGTCATATCAGCTAAGGGAAAGAAATTTTGTAACTCTGGAAGACATGCAGAAAAGTGTTGTAAGCGTGGAAGAAAATATTTTAGCTAGAAGAGCTAGGCAGAGAACAGAAAGAAGGGTCATGATTAAGGAAGAGCCTTCCACTTCCTCTTCAGATGATAAACTAGATTCCCTATCTAGAGCTATGGAGAGAATGATGGAGAGACTTACTATAGCCGATAGAAATCCACCCAGGGAAAACCAAGTTGCTCCTTAGATTCTGTTAGGTAGAAATATTGTCATTTAATTCCGTTGTAGTATTTTCCCAACTATTTAATTTGTCAATCCGAGGTTCGTAGGCTTACGAAGCACATGCACTATATATGCAGGACTGAAGTAGAACTAATCTAATCTAAATTGCTTAAATGAAATTAATCTAGGAAAGAATTGAAAGACTAACTAGGAAAGCATGAAATTAATCTACGAAGCAATACAACATGTGAAGAGTTGAATTACAAAAGACATATGTGAGCTCACACAATATATCAATCTCAAATTATATTACAAGAGTCAAATGACAAAGCATGAAAAAATAACAAAGCTAAGAATCTCCTTCTCCTAATTACAAGACCAAATTATGA
>SNQJ01S0152881.1:19673-35299 GCA_010110895.2 Picea sitchensis | reverse complement strand
ATGAAAATGTCTCCTTGGTATATATAGGAGACTAGGAGGTATAATTACAACTAATGGCCTAAAGCCGACATAAATAAAATAACATTACTAATATAATATGCCCCAATTAAGGGGTAATGAGCCAATATTAGGGCTTAATAGGGTGATAGTTGGTGTTGGGTGTCAACTTTGTCCCCACCAATCTAAATAACGCCCTCCAGAATGTCCTAATAAATCGATTGTCCCTGTCACTGATGATGTTCCTCGACAACCCATGAAGTATGAAGACCTCCCCGAAGAATAAATCAACTACCTAAACTGCATTTTAATCTGTCGGTATGGCATAGAAGTGAGAAAACTTGGTCAATCTATCGACCACTACATAGATACAATCCTTACCCTAGACCTTGGGTAGGCCTGTGATGAATTCCATCGATATACTTTCCCATTTATGCTATGGGATAGGAAGTGGTTGAAGTATCCATGTTGGAAGAGTATTCTCTGACTTGTTCTGCTGGTAAGTCGCACACTTACTGATGTGTCTCATAACATCCTGTTTGAGGTCCTTCCATGAGAACCTCTCCCTGATCTGTCTATAGGTTTTGAGAAAACCCTGATGGCCTGCTAGTGGTGAATCATGAACGACTGTGAGGATCTTCTTCTTGAGCCCTGAATTTGGCACTAGGTAGACTCTGTCCTTGTATAATATGACATCGTCAATGACCCTATACCTATCATCCTGTATCTTCCCATCCATAACCTCACAAGAAAATTTGTTCTTGGAATAATCCACTAACAAGTGGAATTTCCAATCTATTGAAATCTCCATCAAAGAACATGCCACATGTCTCCTCGATAGTGCATCAACCACAATGTTCTTCTTCCCCTTGACATACTCTATGTTGAAGTTGAATTCTTGTACCTTCGTCACCCATTTCTGTTGGCTCTCACTGAGGTCCTTCTACTCAAGGAAATACTTCAAGCTCTTGTGATCTATTTTGACCACGAATTTTCCCACCAAATATTGTCTGAATTTGGTCAAGGCATGCATTATTGCTAGCATTTCCTTGTCATAGATGGAGTACAACCTCTCAAGCTGACTGATCTTCCTACTCTTGAATAAAATGGGGTGTCCTCCCTGCATCAAAACTGCCTCGATACCCTTGTCGGGTGCATCACACTCTAATACAAATGGTAGCATGAAGTCTGGTAATGCTAACATTGGACATGTTCCCATGACTTCCTTTATGAAATAAAAGGATTTATGTGACTCATCGGTCCAGATGAAATCCCCCTACTTGGTGAGATCCGTCAGTGGTGCTCCAAGCTGAGAGAAACCCTTGACAAACCACCTATAATAATTGCATAACCCAAATAATCTCCTCAACTCTGTCCTGTTCCTAGGCGTTGGCCAATCTAGAATGGCCCTGATCTTATCCTGGTGTACCTATACCCCCTATGCATTGATGATGTGGCCCGAGTAAAGTAGTTCTGTCATATCGAACTCACACTTGGAATTTTTGGTGTATAGTGATTGTGCCTCCATGATTCTCAAAACCTCATCTAAGTGCCTCATATGATCCTGCCATGTCTTGTTGTAGACCAAGATGTCATCGAAGAGAACCAAAACTAATTTCCTCCATTGATCCCTGAATATGTGGTTCATGCAAGACTGAAATGTAGATGGTGCATTGGTTAGCCCAAATGGCATAACCAGAAACTCGAAATGTCCAAAGTGACATCGAAATGTCGTCTTCTCTATGTCCTTCTCTCAGATGCTAATATGATGATACCCAGAGCGTAGATCAACCTTTGAGAAGAAAAATTCCCCATGCAGTTCATCCATAAACTCGTGAATGCGAGGGATATGATATCGGTTCTTGATGGTTTTCTTGTTCAAGGCCCGGTAATCAATGCACATCCCCATGGTACCATCCTTCATCAAAACTAAGACAACTGGAGAGGCGAATGGGCTGCTGCTTGGTTTGATGTGTCCCATCGCTAGCAATTCTTTAATTACTTTCTCTATCTCATCCAAGAACCTCCTAGGATGACGATAGGGGGGTGTGATCATAGGTTTTCCCCCCTCCTCCAATTCAATGGTGTGCTCAAACCCCCTGTCAGGTGGTCTCCCTGGTGGAATCAACTTAAAAACCTATTGATGTTGTCCCAACAAGTTCATGATCTCTGTATGATACTGTTGTCGACCCTCTGAATCCTTCCACATAGTGATCAAGCACTCTGCGACATATGTTACCTCCCCATGTCTGAGTATCCTCTCCATCCTTTTGGCTGAAATTGTCTTAGGTGATCCTATTGACATGCCTCTCAGAGAAACCCTCTTCTCGTCATTGTCTCTGAACCCCATTTCCAAGGTTTGGTAATTGGTGGTGATTTTTCCCAAGGTGATTATCCACTGGACTCCCAATGCTGCATCTGTGTCAGATAGGTCAACCACATAAAATGTGTCTCTCAATGTGTAGTTTCCTAACCTTATCTCCAAGTCTGAAAATCTGTCTAGACACTCCATTGTATGTCCATCTGCTACTACAACATCAAACCCCTCAAACTCCTCTATCCAAAGTGCCCGTCTCGATACCAATGAAGTGTCAATAAAGTTGTGTGTGGACCCACCATCTATCATGCCGATTGCCCATTGTCCTTGAATAGTCCCTATGATCCGGAGGGTGTCATACCTGGGAACACCAAAAAGGGTCACTATGACTCCTCCCTTTGCTGGTTTCCATCTGTTAGCCTGCTCATGAGGCTATGGAACTATCGATGGGTGGGCCCCTGTCGGTGTCAGTGGTCTATGGGGAGGAAGCTCCTATGCCTGTGTTGACTCCTCCTCTGAGCTAGTGGATCCATTGTTCTGCTCCACCTCCTCACTGCCCACACTGTCTGCTGCCACCTCAATATAATGAATCTCTCCCTTTCCCATGCACTATGGCCTAAGACCCAAGGGTATCTGAAGTTGAAGCAAACCTTCTTCCTCATAAGCTCTCGCCTAGTCTCATCATCCAACTTCTCCTTGCCCTTCCATTCTCTCTAGAATGGCTTCATGTCTCGATCCTTCTGTGGTATGAAGGGTTTGGAAAAGGGTTTAGTCTTTGGCACTAAATCTGCCAAATATCGAGTGCATAAGATGGCATCCTGCAAGGTGTGAGGCCTGTATTCCTTCACCCATCCTCTCAAGGGATCTGTGAATCCCTCTGTTAATAAAATGACCATCATGGGCTCTAATATATCTGTCATTTCCACTGCTACCCGATGAAACTCCGTGATGAATGCCTCTGTTGTGCCAGTTTGTCTCAATTGGGCTAGATCCCTGAAGTGAATCTCAAGATTCCTCCTGTCAAACCTGTCCATGAGTCTCTTTTTGAACTCCTTGTAGGAGGCGATGTGACTATGATCCAATGTCACTAATCCATGATGCCATCACTCATGCGCCTCACCCTCCAAGTGTAGGGCAACGAAATTGATGGACTTTGTTTTAGTCATCTGGTTGAGCTTGTAGTATGTGTCTAGCTTTTGTACCCAAGCGTTGGTGGTGCATTTGGACGATTCGTCAAAAGAAGGTATGGTGAGTTTACCAACTTTTCAGATGAAATCAATGTTATGCCCTCCTGCTGCTACTGTCCTCCTCTCTGTGGATCTCTGGGGCGGTTCCTGAGCCTAAGTCCACAATGCTCGATCAAGGTCATGTCCTCATGGAATTCATGACCCAATGTTGCATAGTCCCTCCTGTACTTTGCAATGTCCTCTGCCTAAGTGGGCGACCTCTATGCTGCTACTGGGGGTGCCCTTTAGAAACTGGGGAACAATGGCTTAGGAATCCTACTCGAAGAGGTGTATGTGCAAGTAGGATACTAGGGTATACCTCCTACCCTTGAGTTCCCCTGTGTTGCATGTGGGGCTTGTGTGCCTGTGGTGCCCACAATAGCCATTCTATCAGCCATCTGTGCCAAAGAATGAGTCATGGCATGCTAATTGACTACTAGATTGTCGAGTACCTGCATGAAGGTTGCATCTGGGTCCATGGGAGCTTTACCACTACCCTATGGTCTCTAATATATTTCTCCTAACATTCTCTCAGCCTCACACTCTTCCATTCCCTGTGCTTCCCTATGTATCTATTCCTCTTCCTCTAAGCTAGGAGGAAAATGGGGAAAATCAGATCTAGGTATTCCCCCCTTGTGTCTGTTGTAAGTGACATATTTGTTACCTACGTGCTCACGACCCCCTAGGTCCTCTACTACACTCATCGTCTTTAGTCACAGGCTAGCAGGACTAAATCTCTAATACCACTGTAATGTTCCTAACTTGACTAGTCTAGGAATCTCTACTAATGTGTGTAGGATTAATTGTTTACAACATATAAATGAGCATTCAAATAATAATGGCGCCAAAAGACTGCAACGCTTATATTATGAAATCTCTGTGGAGTATAAATGCTGAATGCGACTGAATAAAATGAATCACTCGGCTAGATCAATGAAAAAATATCTTAGACGGAATACAAAAGAAACTAAAACAATAATACCCCAAGAATGTTGTGAAATGCAATGGATGAGATGAAGAACTGTTGTGGATATGTCAGCTCGTACGACAACTGCTGCAAGTCTGGAAAGTTCTCCCTGGTGGATATACCTCTTGGAAATGCCTGGAAACTATCCCAAACAATGCACCTTGCTCTGCCTCACAGTCTTGGTGAATTTTTGGACCTCAACTGTTGTATCTAGTCCCCAGATGGATCCCCCTGGGAGAAATGTGTCCCCTCTACTCTAGAAAAATACACCCCAGTGATTCCACCATCGAAATCGATTGATGTGTGTCTCAAACTGATCACCTAGGTCTACTAGGAAATGGGTTGAAAGGATTTCCCTGGATTTGAACTAATGATCGCTCGGGAAACCTGAATGTATCCTCCCCAAGTGTCACTCTCCCAATGTCCAGAAAGTGCACCCTAGATGATCCCTCTGTCGGAATATGATGAGGAACCAAGAAAACTATGTGCCTTGCCTTCCTCTCAACTGGGTTGGAGGGGAATCTTTGAACTATCCTTGAAAGGGACAAGTCTATCCACTGAACCTCCTCAGAAGCTGCATCCTCACCATGAATAAGTGCACCCTTGCTGTTGGAACTTGTGTAACTGCTGCTGAAGAATGATGGAATACTTGTGTGATCTTCCCGGTGACTAGGGTGTGTCTCTCAACACCAAAATCAATCAACTGGTGTCTTCCTCCTAGAATCCATTGAACTATCTCTTCTGAGATGCACCTCTCTCCTCAATGACAAGTCAAAATCGACATAATGATGAATTAGGTCACTGAACCTTCTCTTATAGCTTCCCAAAACTCTAATTCATTGTTGACTTCTAATTTTAGCTTGTATGTTCTATTTTTAGCTCAAATTGTCTTAAAAAGCGCTTTTAACCACTTTTAGCTCAATGTCACTTTCTGAATATAACACCTTTGACTGGAGTGACCTCTAGTAACTATGTTTACCCATTTCTAGCCCTGGCTATAGTCTAACGGGGTGGTTTAGACCATTAAGCCTCCTCTCCAGAGCTCCTATTTGGAAAGGGAAATTACACACTATGCAAGGGATTGCATAAATCCTCCTTCAAAATAGAAATGAAAAGGCAAATTTCATGCCTCGGTTGCAGTTGAGGAAGAAGAAGAATCTCAAAAAAAGAGAACTAGAGATGCCACCAAAGAGAAAGAGCATCAAAGAGAGAGTTATCTTGTATCAACACTATCTGGTGCCATCAATAACTCATATGGCACTTGGTTAGTGGACCGTAGGGCTTCCAGACACATGACAGGGCACATGAAGACTTTTGTAAATTATAGAGAGAAGAAGTTTAATAAAAAAGTAGAGTTGGGTGATGATGGTGCTTATGACATCAAAGGAGTTGGCTCAACTTCTTTTCAGCTTCAATTAGGTAATGTGTTACATGTTGAAGAAATTATTTATGTTCTTGGTTTAAATACAAATCTAATTTCAGTTGCAGTTTTAGAAAGTAAAGGGTACACAGTAGCCTTCTCAAAAGGAAAGGCTCTTATGTGGCCCTCAAATGAAAGTATAAGCTCATCCATGGTGATTGGGCTTCAAGAAGGTGGACTTTATAAAGTCTTAGGTCAGGTTAATTAAGCATTGGCTCATGAGATGATCAACCCATGTGAACTATTTCATAAAAGGTTTGGACACCTCAACTACGATGCTTTCCCAAGTTTGCAAAAGATGGTAGCAGTTCTGCCAATTTTTGATTTTGAGCATGATAGTGTTTGTAGAGGTTGTGCTCTTGGTAAAAATACAAAGAAATCTTATCCTCATAGTAGAAGAAGAGCCAATGGTATTTTATTTCTTATTCATTATGATCTATGTAGACCTATGACTGCTCCTTCCATGAATGGTTTTCTTTATTATATCATTTTTATTGATGATTGCTCCCGTAAAACATGGATTTATTTTCTGAAAACTAAAGATGAGTCTTTTAGTAAATTTTAGGAATTTAAGAATCTTGTTGAAAATCAGACAGGAAGACATATTCATGTTTTCAGAATAGATAATGGAAAAAGGTTTGGCTCCCATAATTATGACGATCTATGTCGGGCTTCTAGGATTAAGAGGGAGCTAATAGTTCCTTACAATCCCTAGTAGAATGAGGTTACAGAAAGAAATAACAGGACAATTTGTGAGGCAGCTAGAGCTATGATGTATGATCAGGATCTTCTGTTGTCACTTTGGGTCGAGGATGCTAGTACTGCAGTCTATTTACAAAACATGTGTCCTCACAAATCCTTGGAAGAGAAAACTCCAAAAGAAGCCTTCACTGGTAAGAAGCCTTCACTTGATCACTTGAGAATTTTTGGTAGTCCTGTCTACATTCGTGTACCAAAAGAAAAGAGGACTACGTTAGAGCCCTCTGGAAACAAAGGCACATTTGCGGGGTACAATGAAACCTCAAAAGCATACCGGATTTATATTCTAGGTCATAAATATATTAAGGTCAACAAAGATGTGACCTTTCATTAGGAAGCAACATTTCGACGCTCTAGAGAGTTTCCCAGTGATGCAAAGGAGCAAGAAGATATAGATTTAGAACACTCAATTTCTGAACATTCAGATGAGCAGAGGGAGGAGGCCAAAGAGCCTTCATTAGATCCCATAAGAGATTCCATTGAAATACCCCTAGAGGCATCTACTGCCAAAAGGAGGCCAACTTGGTGTCGAGAAATTTTAAAGGAAGCAAAGAAGCATGCAACACCAAAGGGTAGTTTCAGAGAAAGTAAGAAGCCAAATAAGTACTCAGGTTTGATTGCTCATTTGAATCATGTGATTAAATCAGAACCTTCCACCTTTGATGAGGCTACCAAACACAAAGTGTGGAAGAATGCCAAGGTAGAAGAGTATGAGTCAATATTAAAGTGGTCCCAAGACCACAAGAAAAATGAACTGTGACTTCTAAATGGATCTACAAAATAAAGCATGCAACATATGGTAGTGTTGAACAATACAAGGCTAGATTTGTGGCTCGTGGTTTCTCTCAGAAAGAGGGAATAGATTTTGATGAGGTCTTTGCTCCCATTGCCAGGTATACCTCTATTAGAGTTATTATTTCACTTGCTTCAGTTTTTTGATGGAAACTTCAACAAATGGATGCTAAGACTGCTTTTCTTAATGGTGAAGTCGAGCAAGAGGTTTATATAGAGAATCCATAGGGTTTTTTGATCCATGGGAATGAATCCCATGTCTGCAAACTTAAGAAATCCTTGTATGGATCGAAACAGGCTTTGAGAGCTTGGTACAAAAGAATTGACATTTTCTTCAGAAGCTTGGTTTCTCCAAGAGTATAGTAGATCCCAACCTTTACATAAAGGTTGTGATGAATCATCCAGTGATCTTGGTTTTAAATGTGGATGACTTGTTTCTTACTGATGAGGAACATATGATAGCTTAGAATAAGAGGGAGCTGTCAACAGAGTTTGAAATGAAGTACTTGGGTCTTATGCATTATTTTCTTGGTTTGGAGGTGTGGCAGAGACCTGGTGAGATCTTTCTCTAACAAGGTACGTATGCATTTGATGTGCTTCGCAGATTTGGGATGTTGGACTGTAAGTTCTTGACCACACCTATGATTTCTAACCTAAAGAAGTTACGTGATCAAGCTACATGTTTAGATCAAGAAGACCCTACATTATATCGTCAGATTATTAGGTCCTTGATATATCTAGTACACACCATGCCAGATAGTTGTTATGCAGTGAATGCCCTCAGCCGGTTTATGTGTGAGACAAAACACATTCGTATGGTTGATGCGAAGCATATTATTAGATATGTCGGGGGCATTATAGCCCATGGGCTCATATACACTTCTAGTGGAGGTGTAATGCTTCATGGGTTTTCAGATTCAGATTAGATGGGCGGTGCAGTGGACCGTAAGAGAAATTCCAGATATTGTTTCAGTTTGGGTTCAGTTATGATCTCCTGGTCCAATAGGAAGCAGGGCTCCATAGCCCTAAAGCACCGTAGAGTCTGAATACATTGCTGCTAGTGTTGCTAGTAGAGAAGCAGTGTGGCTCATAGATATACTCTCATATTTGTTCAGTATTGAGCTGGAACCCACAATAATTCACTGTGATAACCAAAGTTGTATAAATCTCTCTGAAAATCCCGTGTTTCATGACAGATCGAAACACATTGAGATGAGATATCACTATGTCTGAGACATGGTGCAAAAGAAAATTCACAGTATTCAATATGTTCCGACGACGGAACAAACTGCATAAATATTGACCAATCCCCTGTTGTTGACAAAGTTTGTGTACTTTCTAGACAAGCTTGGCATTGTTGAGAATGCCTCTCTTGTTGAGAGGGAGTGTTAAAATTAATGCAGCTGGAAGAGCCATTCTTCGGGAGGTGAAAAAGACCCTAGTTGTGATTTAGGCCCCTAGTTCACTCCTGGGGTTCTTGGTCTAGGACCAAGTAGTTAAAGCCATGAAAAAATACCCTAGTTGCCCCCCAGTGTATTTCCAGGGTTCTTGGTCGGGGACCAAGCAGTTTGATGACATAAGCCCCTAGATGTGTTCTAGGCCCCCCGGATGTGTTCCGGGGTATCCTGGTCTAGGACCAGGTAGATTATTGGTCTAGTACCAAGCCGATATGATGTGTGGCCTTATTCTCTCCCGGGATGGTTTATGTGACCTAGGAGCAGTTTAGAAGAAAGGCATGATCACATCGTAAGCCTTCCATGTATACAATGATGATGAAAATCTCCTAATATGTTTTATAAGACTTATATGGTCTATATGCCTTAAGTGGGCATTGGTGCTCCTTTTTATGTGTTAAGTTGGCCCCTTTTTATGTGTTAAGTCGACCCTTCTTAATGTGTTAAGTCGGCCCTCCTTTTGTCATGTCAGCTCATTATATTTATACTTTATATACATTATTTATTATTATATGTAAAGTCGACGCAGTTAAAATAAGTAAGGTCAACCCTAGTGTTTTTGAGGTCACATTTAGTATTTATATGAGGGGATAGTGTCTCATTTGGACACATTTTCTACTCTGAGTTTTTTACCCTAATATCTGATATTTCGACCTATTGTTATAAGGTTTTTAGTCTGAGATTTCGACCTGTTGTTTTGAGGGTTTGTTGTCTAAGTTTTTTGCCCTACTATATGAGATTTTAGCCTACTGTTCGAAGGGTTTTTGGCCTAAGGTTTTTGCCTTTTTTTATGAGGTTTTTAGCCTGAGGTTTCGACCTGCTGTCTGAGGTTTCAACTTGTTGTTCAGAGGTTTTCAGCCTGAGGTTTCAGGCCTACTATTTGAGGTTTTCGTCTTGTTGTCCTGAGGTCGATTTATGGGCATTTCAACTGGGTCTTATTCTAAGGCATAAACCCTAGGGATGTTGGGCATCTTAAGAGGGTTTGTTGAGCCTTCTATAGCAATCCTTTTTCTACAATGTTTTTTCCATTCATCCATGCAGTCCCATTTGGCATGATCACAGTCCCAAAAAAAGATCTGTCATGAATTAGGAGTGCATTTCTGAGCATACATCGGAGGAAGGCAACTTCAACAAATCTGGTACTATTGTTCTTGTTTTAGCTTTGATTTGTTGTTTGGTTTTATTTCTTTAGTTGTGTTAATATGTACTTTGCTAGTCATGAATTTCTTGTAGATAAAATTTTAAAAAGTATATTTTTATTTTCTAAGCTAGCCTATTGTTTAACCCTTAATTTCTAAGAAAATACATACTTAAATCTCTTGATATTTAAAAAATCATAGATTAAGTGATTTTTTTACATCATGATAATTAATAGATAATTAATAATGGTTGAAATTTTCTTTATTTTCTTTTTAAATTAGACATTGGATTGCCATTTCTTTTCATTCTAATTTATTTCTGTATGCACCTATGGTTATGCCACATCTTTTCCACCCAGGCTATATGAGTGCACCTCACTTATGATTATGCCACATCTTTTCTACCCAGACTAACACCTCACGTATGATTATGCCACATCTTTTCCACCCATGATTATGCCACATCTTTTCCACCCAGGCTATATGAGTGCACCTCACTCATCTCATGCATCAAATTTATTCTCCTTAAAAACAAGTCCCAAATATTATAGTATTTGTGGATAGAGTTTGTTGGCTTATACCATTGAAATGAAATTATATTTTACAAAATAATTTGATGATGGACTATCTAAATTTGGTAATCCCTTCTATTTATTTATAGTTGTCTCACTTGATCTTGACTTTCTTGTTAGCACCAACCATACCACACGATAGGAATGCCCAAACAGTTTTATATGCATGAGTTTAGTTTTTTCCATGGGAAAATTTCTCTTTATATTCAAAGGGATATAATAATTTACATTTCAACATTCCTGTCAAAGCAAAGACATATGAAAATGGCAACTTTCTGCTCACATTATAACAAACATCCATCCAAAGTCATTCTATCATGGTGTTCTGAGGGAGAAACTACAACCAATATCAGTAGAAACAGAAACTAAATAAGAACAACTTTCTTGTGTCTTTCGCTTTAGATATTGAGCAGTATTTGAGGACCCTCGTTGCCATCCACCCATCGGGAGAATCTTAAAATTCTGAGGGGCAGGGATAAAGCCTGTTTTGATAAGATGTCCGTGATTCTATTGTCTTCTCTGTAGATATGTGAGACGGAGAGACTCTTAACAAGTCTTGTAGCTTCTAGTGTTCTCTCTTTCCAGCACTCCAGTGCTGCTTCTTGGAGATCNTGGAGTCTCCCAGTAGTAGCATCTCATCGATGTTCAGTCTATGAGCCAAAATGAAGGATGTCGATGCCCCCATAAGTTCAGCCTTCGTATTTGTGCCTTGTCCACAATTAAGGGTCCAACGGATAGATGTGTGAGAGTTTATGAGGATGTTTCCCCCCGCCCCACAGATAATTCCACCTAGTTGTGCAGCTCCGTCAAACCAGGCGATGACTTTGTCAAATGGAAGAGTTATAGTAGATTTGCGGGTAGGAGGATCCTTTACTTGTGTGACAGGAATGTCTATCGTTGCTACTATGTTTTTGGTCGTCAGGTGGATCGAGGGAGGCTTATCTTCAAAAATGGCAGCATTCCTCGCCAACCATATGTTCCAGCATAGAGTGGCTAGCAGCGTAGGATAGTTTTGGTGTCTAGAGCACCAAGTGCTGAAGCAATGTTTCACCGAGGTTCCAGTCGAGTTTTCAGATATATTTAATGCAATAGTGACATGTAACCAGACTTATCGGGTGAATTTGCAGTTCAAAAAGAGGTGTAAAGTGGATTCGTTATCCATCTTACACAAAATGCCAATGAGTTTAGTTATATGTAGTGCGGTGGATCATCTTCATTGTTCAATTTTAAAATAGATAAAGCAAAGAAAACGAAGCTAAGGAAAACACTAATTTAGAAAAACTTAGTACTTAAACATAATATCAAACCTCAACTTCATCAAAGGTAAGAAAAAATTTAAAAGGTAAAAATCCCAACAAATTGTACATATCTAGAAATTTCCATCAATACTAAAAGTTAAATATTCTTACTTTTTATAAACATCCTTAACACTTTTCCTAATTTGCCTCACCTCACCACATCAAGAGGGTGTAAATTTAACAAGCACTCCTATCCATAAAGTAATTTTTTTTTATAACAAGTTTCTTTCTAAAATTACCCTTCACATAATAAATAAATTTAAATAATATGTATTATATGTGTTTTTTTGCCTATTAAAATACATAGAATACA
Source organism: Picea sitchensis (assembly GCA_010110895.2). Lineage (NCBI taxonomy): Eukaryota > Viridiplantae > Streptophyta > Pinopsida > Pinales > Pinaceae > Picea > Picea sitchensis. The sequence continues at coordinate 23,045 of SNQJ01S0152881.1, read as the reverse complement.
TATTTTTCCTAAATACATATTTTTTATAACAACTTTTTTTCTAAAATTACTCTTCACATAAAAATAAATAAGTAAATTTAAATAATATATATTTTATGTATTTTTTTCTCATTAAAATACATATCATACATATTTTCCCTAAATACATATAATAAATGTATTTTAATACATATTTTTCCTAAATACATATAATAAATATTTTGCATATGATATGTTTGGTATGCATGTATTCTTGAGAGGTGGAGGTATCGTCATCATATATGGCAATTCCCTTGTAAAATAATTTCAAACTCTTTGTATTGGTCCTTTATTTTTTTTCTTTTTATTATGAATTACAAATTAGATTAGTTTAATAAGTGAGATTTGGGTCAAAATGTAGAAATGTCAAATACTAGTAATGTAGATGTGAAAAAAAAGAGAAGTTTGTGAAATTCTCTAAAACATTTATTATGAATTACAAATTAGATTAGTTTAATAAGTGAGATTTGGGTCAAAATGTAGAAATGTCAAATGCTAGTAATGTAGATGTGAAAAAAAAAAAGAAATTTGTGAAATTCTCTAAAACATGAATGATGTAAGCTTCAATCAAATAAAAACAATTTTCAAGATCTTCATATAATCACAATTTCCAAAAATTCAAACATGGTAAAGTATACTTCAAAAAACATAAACTGCAATTACAATTTAATACTAAATATTTTCGAGCTTTACCTTTCTTGACAGTTGCATTTTCAAACAAACATAAACGACAATTACAATTTAATATTAAATACGGCAATTACAATTTAATACTAAATATTTTTGAGCTTTACCTTATTTTCGAGCTTTACCTTTCTTGACAGTTGCATTTTCAAACAAACGTAAACGACAATTACAATTTAATATTAAATACGGCAATTACAATTTAATACTAAATATTTTCGAGCTTTACCTTTCTTGACAGTTGCATTTTCAAACAAACATAAACGGCAATTACAATTTAATACTAAATATTTTCGAGTTTTACTTTTCTTGACAGTTGCATTTTCAAACCTTACAATGTAAATTTCAAAAGGCATAAACTACAATTGCAATTTAATACTAAATATCTATGAGATTTACCTTTCTTGAAAGTTGCATGCAGTTCCTCAAACTTAATCTTTTCTTCCCTCTCAACATTTAGTTTTCGGTCAGCTGTAAAACTATTCCAAGAAAAATCTAAATAACTCCTCTAGCTGACACAAATGGAAGCAGGGAATTGCAAAAGAATTACTGCAAAAACCAGAAAAAAGACATCAAATGGAAGCATGGAATTACAGAAAAATTACTGCAAAAACCAGAAAAAGAATAGGCAGATTTCCCAGCAGGAAAAAGGATGTCGAAAAGAGCTCCGAATTCCGTGCAAAACCAGAAAAGTCAATCATGGAATGAAATTGAAGCACTGTTTTACCTCTACCGAACCTAACTTACAAAAACCTTTACCGAACCTAATTTACAAAAACCTTTACCGAACCTAATTAAAAAATGCAGATATATCCTCAAGAAGAATTCCAGGTAACCGCTGCCAGAGCCGTATCCTCGGTGATCAAACGTACAAGACCGGAAGCGAGCTACAACGATTCAGTTGTCAAAATAGTAAATATTCCGAAGATAAAATTGAAATTAGGAATGAATGATCTATAACAAGATAATGGCGGCGGAAAAACATCTTACGAGTGCAAGTGACAAGAAAACTACATTACGACCAAATGAAGGGATATTGGCACACTATCTAAACTAGGAGTTGAAAGCCGCCTGTTCTTTTTTGTTTCCAGTCCCAAGAAATACACAGATTTAAAGTATTTTAAGCACGCTTCAGAAAAATAAAGGCCCAAAGTTTAGGTCGCAATCTCGAAGCGCATGCAAGGTTTAAGCGAATTCTTTAAGTACTGATACGGATATCAGAGCTTTGCCACAATCTTTAATAAATAAACGATTTTCTCTCACCCTTAACGTGCTCGCCGGTATTCAAACTTTTGTCCATGACAATTAACAAATCCGCTCCCAGTTAAGGTCTCGTCCACAATCTTTGCCAAAACTACTTCCGAAAATCTAGTAATTTTCTCAAACTGTCCGAGGAACCACAGCAAGAATCGAATCGCAGCGAAAAAGAAGAAATTCTAAAAGTTTCGTACTCCGAAGCCGAAAAGCAGACAGAAGACAGCTACAAGCCTCCGGCTTAGCGACTCTCTGGTAAAAAACTCCAGAGGAACACAAAACGCCAGTGAAATTTAACGGTATTTGCGCAAGCTTTACTTAATATCTGTCTCGAGAAACGCCGTAGCCTACTGAGCTAGCCGCCATAGTCAAATCCTGGCACGATCCCACGAAATTGAACCAAAATGAAACAAGATTGTGTAAAATGAGCAGAAAAATATACCTTATGTCGAATTTCGAGCGAAAAAACAGCCACAATGGTGCTCTAAACGCCGCGAAAAAGGCCACACCGGGACAATATCTCGCCTGGATTGCAATAACGGCGTTAAAATTTTGGAGAAGTTGCACCAATCGGACTCCGAATCAGCAAATTAATGGATTAGAAAAACGCAAACAAAACCATTCCCGGTTTCCCCCGCCCCTGAGCTCGTTTTCTTGCGAGGGCATGAGAACAAACAGGCCTAGAACCGACGTCATCCGACGATCCAGATCGTCTGAACTGTTACCCGCCGTTTTCTGCCGTCCGATTGCCGATCATGCGAGGCCCAAAATCCTGCGTGGCGGACACTTTTAGGGAAAGGAGGCTATCTGGTCAAACAGAGGAATGGACACGCTGGCGGAGCCCACGTCAGCGGGGCCAGATTCATCGTTTTCAGTTTACGGTCTAGAACAATCCTCGGCAGTAAACATCTATCTTAGCCGTTAGACCCCTTAAAGTAACGGATGAAGTTGCCATTCTACATAGGTGTGAATCGTTCGTTAGTCAGGCGGACAGGAAAAACAAGTATTTATTATTTTAATTCAAAAGAATCAACGGTCAGTATGAAAAGATTCTGGCAAACGGACGGTTTAGATTTCTTTCAAGATCCTCTTCGAATACATCGGCAATGATGAATCATTACTCCTCTGTGTGTCGCTTTCAACATCAGAGACCGGCAGAGGACTGGGTGACTCCGGTTTTCACTGGGATAAGTAAATTAGATAAAAACTGTTTATCGGGATCGATTGAACACGTGGCACTCAAACAACCGCTTGATACCATTATTAGTGAAAGTAGCGGCCAATACAAAAAAAACCAAAAATAACGGTGGGAAGAGAAACCGAACAGAAATAATTTCACTTTCAAACTTTTAATCCTGTTTTCACCAGCCTTGCACAGTTATGGAGATTTATATATTATTCATTGATTATTTATTT
>SNQJ01S0152881.1:0-14288 GCA_010110895.2 Picea sitchensis | reverse complement strand
ATAAAAATTAAAGAAAATTAAATTATTAACATAATTATGATAATTTTATTATTATTTTTATTAAAATGTAAATGTAATGCTCATTTAAAATGGTAAAATTGATACATTTTATTTGATATCCAAAATCTACATTATTTAAGAACATAGGCTAAACATATTAAAATTTGGAATCATTTTTATTGAAAAAAAATTAAAATTATTATTATAATAAAAATTACAAATTCAACCATGAATAACAATTTTTTATAATTAAATAAAAATAATGAATAACAATTTTTTATAATTAAATAAAAATAATGATTGTTGAAAAAAGACCCCATAGTTACTTCGTATATGAAATATTTTTAAAATTGCACAAAAACAATTATAACCGCAATTATGACAAAGTGACAAAGTGGATCATTATTTTAAAATAATTTGTTTAATAAGTGGATCAATAATTATATTTTTTAACAATATATTCTGATTCTTAGAATACATATGTACGGAAAATGGAGCTTAAAAATGGTTAATTATTTCATTTTAATAATTTAAAAATAGAAGGTCTAAAGCAAAACCTTTGCAATGTCATGGATTGTGTTAAATAATAAAAATAAAATAAAGACATAGAAAAACAAAATAAGATATAATTTAAATTATAATAAAAATATTAATATTAAAATTATATTATTTTAATTCTAATAAAAAACACAAATATCGAAATTAATTAAAATTAGAATAAAAAACTAACAGTGCGATGGAACTAGTAACGAAGCACGTCGGTATCTACACCGAAAGAGTACTGCAAGAGTCTTCAAAGTCTTGTAATGCAAATATATTCCCTTCAGCAGCTTTGGAAGGATTCCAAGAAATTCAAATAACCCTTCAATACCTCCTGGTAATCGCTGCCAGAGCCATATCTTCCAGGATCAAACGCTGCAAAAGTACAATAAATTGATTTAAATTGGAAATGACAAAACAATGGCGGCCGAAGAACATCTTCCGAACGCAAGTCACACAAGAAAATTACCTTCCCGCAAAATGAAGTCATATTTCCAGAGATCTTGACTATCACAACAGGCGCTCAAAGTTTTTTTATGTTTTCTTGCGAGACCTAAGATTTAGGGTTTTTTGAAAAGGCTTCAGAAAAACAAAGTCGCAAAGTTCTGGGCGCCATCTCGAAGAAATAAACGCGAATTTAAGGTTTTGGCGGATTCTTTAAATACTGATACGGATATCAGACCTTCGCCACAATCTTTGATAAATAAACTCGCTTTTAAAGTGTTCGCCGGTATTTAAGCTTTCTTACATGACATTGAACAAATCCACTCCCAGTTAAGGGCTTGGTCACAATCTTTACCAAAACTTCTTCCGAAAATCCAGCAATTTTATCAAACTGTCTGAGGGATCACAGCAAAAGCCGAATCACAGCGAGAAAGTAGAAATTCTAAAACTTTCGAAGTTCGAAACCTAAAAGAACACACAAGACAGCTGCAAGCCTAAGGCCTAGCGACACCCTCGCGAAAAGCACCAGCGGAACACAAAACGCCAGTGAAATTGAATGATATTTGCACAAGCTTTACCAAATATCTGTTTAGGAAAACACCGAAACCTCCTAGATTTCGCCGCCATATCCCTGCACAAATGCACGAAATTGAACTAAAATGCAACAAGATTGTGCAAAACGAGTCGAAAAAAATTCCTTATGTTGAATTTCGAGCGGAAAAAGAGCTACAGGGTTCTCCGAACACCAAAGAAAAAAGCACGCGAGTCAAAATATTGCCAGGATTGCAAAATCGGCTCAAAATTTGGAGAAGTTGTCGCAATCGGTCTCCGAACCAGCAATCCCGTCCGCTCAGCTCATTGTTTTGCGAGAGCAGGAGAACAGACAGACCTAGAAGAGAAGTCATTCTCCGCATCGGACGGTCCAGATCGTCTTGACTGTCTATCGCTTCTCTCCGCCGTCCGATCACTAACTAGGCGAGGCGCAAAATCCGTGGCAAATACTTTCAGGGAAATAAGGTTATTTAGTCACGGCAGAGCCACGTCCACAAAAAAGTGGACACGTCTGAGCCACGTCAATAAGGTCGGTATTAGCGTTTGATAACTGTCACGCAGTCCTGTTTTCACTCCGCGTTTTTCTCGAGGTAAATTAGTTAAAACATTTTTAGGGATTCATGACGGAACACTTTCTACGTAAGCAGAATGAACAAAATAATGTAACTTTTCAAACTTTGTTTTTGAAGATTTGTCTTATATACTTATGAGACCGAGGTGCACGCCGTCTCCGACACCTGTTTGTCTAACTAATGTTCTATTCTTTTACATTGGAGGGTGATTTTGACGATTTAAAAAAAAAAATTAAAATAAAATAGTTTGTTAATTTAAAATGATATTTATTTTAGAAATTGTTAAATGCTTGTAAGAAATTATATAAATCTTGAATTTTTTGACTAATCAAAATTTCAATGTTTTAGGAATATGTTAAACTATGGTTTTCTTTAAAAATTTTATATTTAAAAGTAAATTAAGTAATTTTTTTCTAAAATAAATAAATCCAAATTCATTTCCATGATGCTCATCATGTATCCATTTTACTCATTTTAAATCTTATTAGAGCTGTAATTTAATTGTTTTGAGTTTTTGTTGTTTTAGATAATATTTTTGTGAGATTGTTGGATTTGTAAATTTGAATAGTTAATTTTATATAATCTAAATGTCTCATAAATTTGTCAGCATATACTGAACTTATTTCTGAATTTAAAAATATAATTTAAATGACAAAAAATTATGATTTCATATAATTTTTTTGAATTTAACAACATCCACATTAATGAGCTTTACATTTATACTTTAATATTTGAAAATTAAAATTTATAATTTTATACCAGTTGATAAAATTATTTTTATTAATAATTAAATACTTTTAAAATTATAAAATTTTCCCAAATTTCTATATTTAAAATACAAATATATTCCATAGAGTTTTTTAAGATATACACATTACCTACATTATAGATATACACTTATCACTATAGTGTGATGGTTAATGTCTATTTTTATTTTTATATGGTGAAAACAAATTTTGATTTGTCCAAAATGAAATGGAATGTTGTAATACATGATAGCTTTGATTTTTAAAATTAAATAATAATAATGGAGATAATTTAAGTATATTTAGGATGTTTTATAAACTTTATAAAGCAATTACCTTTAATTACTAGTTGTTCATAGGTTGAAAAAGTCTTTTATATTGACTCCTCGCTCTACCGACTATGCCATGGATTCCTTTTACCTATTTTGGAATTTGAACTCATAACTTGAGTGGAAGCCTTGTAGTGTGGTTGATGGATTGTAGACTCCATTGACCTAACATTGCAATATTGATGTAGGTAGTGTTGAGGGGTTATAATCAGTGGTCAGGGGTTGTTTTCTTGGGCCAAATCTCAAGGTGTAGATGCAAGTAGTTGTTTATCACTTTCTATTGTTCTTTCTACACCAAGATGGTTATCCATCTGAACATTTTGTCATGTTACTAGGTCAAATACTTGATCATTGATGACATTTAGGTTTGATCATCTGCATGTCTCTAAGTCATTTGATTCAGTGAACTTTAATGTCATCTCTCCATCTATGCCAATTGATGGTCTCTTTTCTGGGAGCCCTATTGAACCTCTCTCCTCTACGCTTCCCTACAACAAGATACTATTTGTGTGTTTCTTTTTTTGAAACTTTCCTACCTAGGCCCATGGCTTGAAGGCCTGCTCAACATGCTTCAACGTCAACATGAATACCAACAACTCCACTTTTTCTTTTAAATTAACCCTATCATTTGCTAGCCATGGCCTCACATGACAAAAGTGTTGCCTAACCTCAAACTGGTATTCTCAACCTTGCACATCGATGATGGCCTTAGGTACTTTATTGGTTTTCATAATCACATTCCACATGGTAGTATCCCTCAAAAGTGGTGTTGATTATGATTTGTGTGGCCTTATTTATTGAGCAAGACACTCATATTCGGTTGCAACGAATTTAGCCTGGAAAAAGGTCAATAGCTATCAATGTTGCCCATTGTGAGAATGATATCAACAACAAGAAACTCCCATAGTGGAAGTCCTAGTTTCTATCATATGTGTTTATGCCAATTTTGTATGATTTCATACTTAGGTATGAAATCTAGTTCAACCTCACGTTGGATGCACATACATCAAAGACATGAACTGCCAACTTTGAGCATTCTCCTACTTAGTAGGTCCATAACACATTGGTAAATAGCAACTGTGCCACCATGCTAGCCGATAGACTGTTGATTGACGATATTTCATATCCCCACTTTGCCTTGTTCATGTCATATATTAGGCATGCAGTTATTGGCTCCTCTACAATATCCCCTTTTGTCTACACTATCATTCTTGTGAGAATGCACCATTGTCATCCTTTTTAGTCATTGATAGCTCAATGATAGCACAAACTCTATCCACGTCAATGGTGATCCTACAATCTAGCCAAATTCCACTAGCGTGGGTTCGCGAAGGCAACAACCTCACACACTTCTTCATCACAACAGATGTCCCAAATCATGGGATGTGTAGAAGGCTCAATATTCTTGATTTTAATAATAGATTGAATGGTTGCAAGATCCATAACTGCACCTTGATGTCTCTAAGAACTTCTCATGGGAAAATTCAAGGATTAAGGCATAGTATTGAATATCGTAATCCACTAGCTAAACCTACTCAACATAGCCTTTTAGATGTCCCTCTTTGCTAATAAGATGCACCCATGGCTTGAGTACACCAATTGGGCAGACTAGGTCCCTCAACACTTGCAATGGGACATTCTCCCCCCTTGGATTATTCTTTTGCATCCCTTGGCCCAATTTTCCTTTGTTAATCATCACTTCTGCATGTGGTGGTATTTGATTGACACTCCAATACTAGTAAATACCAAATGCCACCCTTAATAAACTCTCACCTCTCGTAGACTAAACCTTGCTAAATTACTAAACTCTTTTGTAGTATTTCCATATTCTCTAGCATGTAGCACTTGAATCTTGCCTCATCTAATGATTTTGTCTTGTGAAGCTCTGCAACTCTGACTGGTGCAAGGTCATCTTTGAAATTCTTGCATCTCTCCTGTGAGACACCCAACTCCCTAAGTGCTCTTCTAAGGGATGGGGTATACATTTTCACTTTTCCTCAACTTTATCAAACCCCCTTTTTAAGGGCACCCTCGTCTCCTCCTCGACAAGAACTTTCAAATGACCATAATTTCGCTCAATTATGAGTTCTGGATTGAAAGTTACAACCTCTTAAAGTTTTAGGTTTGTACATGTTATAATGCCATGTGGCACCCTTGTGGCCCTATGTCACCTACCCCTATTTGACGTAGCATTGCCACATCATAGCCTATCATTCCCTGTGAGGACGTGGAAGTTGATGCGAACATCCTCATGGCCCTTGCCACTCACACTGGAATCTAGGCATGTCGGGTCCCAGAACCATGGCCCTTTTCACGTTATAATTCCTTCGAAATCCCTGACCTGACATGAGTTAGCACCTAGGGTATAGGACCCACCACACACTACCACTTGTCCATATTACATTGGCTAGGTGACGTTGAGTATCGTCACACCAGACCGCTGGTTCATCGGGCCACTAGGAGGGCCCGATCGATCCTTACTCCTCGACGTCCAATCCAATATGCATCAGCATTTAAACACATGGTACTATGGTGCCTTCCCTTTCATCATCCACAGAAATGACGACACATCACTACCAGGCACCGTGTACAAGATCTTCTAGATTTACTATCATCGAAACCCTTCGATATCCTGGGGTTCGATTGACCTGTTGACTTAAAATCAATGGTGGGGATCACTTCTAGATCTGATGGTTCCTATCTCATCGCACCTGTACCAAGGCTTAGGTCCAAGTGGACTTACTCCAACACGTGGACTGTGAGTTGTTGTGGCATTACACGCCACGAAACGACCCATGGTTTATCCAATAGGGCAATGACGTCTATCCTCAGTTATGGCGTGACACTTGGCCACCGAGATGTCAGGTACCAGACTTACCAACAATTCCAGGCAACATAACTCCTTGGTGATCCGGGTCCGATTGACCCCCTTTGACGTAGATCAATGACATAGGATTATTCCTCATAGATCCAACAACTAATATCTAACGATGCCCTCCCAAGGACGTCTACCTTTAGTTGGACCTGTGCTTGACACCTCAACAAATCATAGCCTGTTTGAAGACCCCCTCCTATTGTAGATCGAGATCGTGAAGCCGATTTGCCTCATCTCTGTTTTCTTCCATTTTCGTACATTTCTGGTTCGAGAGGACTATTTCATTGTGTCTGGAGCACTCGTTTCATTAAGGAACATTTTTCGTTTCACTCGAAAAGCTTTCTGTTTTCCTAAGATACGACCATTTCAGCTAGATCCGGAGGTATAAAGCCTGAATACACCCTTTTTAAATTTTTTGCAGAGTATTATTTTCATTTTATTTCAGTTTTATATTGTTTTTTATGGGTTTCTACTCTTTTAGATCAACATATGTTCTTTTCCCCACACCTTGTGTGATCTCGACAAACCAGAAACATATAGGAAAATGTGCATTTTCCGGGTAAACTAACCAAGATCTAACCCTCGTTGTCAACGAGAAGTGAAATTTTTTTCTTGTGTGAAAAGAGTTTGTTTTCAACAACAATCATCTTGCTAAATAATACAATATGTTTTGCTAGCCCACTTGGTTAAAAGTTTCCTTATTAAGTAAGAGGTCTTGGGTTCAAGTCTCTCTTTTTGTTACTTTGTTTTGAAAAAGTTCATGCTCCATTGTAAAGTGTATTTCACTTTAAGTATAAAAGTGAATTACTATAAGTAGATTTAATATTTTGGAGTTATTTATTTTGCATGAATATTTTATTTTATAAAGGAACTTCATTGTAAAAGTGAACCCCACTTCTTTTTATAAAAGTGGGTCACTTCATAAAACAACTTACACCATCACGTGGTCCTTTGATTACCACTTATGCCTTTTTTAAAAGGACATAACTTTCACATCCGAAGTTCGTTTTTAGTGCCATTTTTTTTAAACCGACTAAGTTTTCGAGATATTTCCATCCAGATCATCAGTTTCAGTTTTTAAATCCAAATTATCTACATATTTAATCTGGATTCTTCAAGTAATATTTTTCTTACCAGCACCAACTACTTCCCATGGAAATACGATATGGAGGATTTATTTAGAAGTAAAGGCTTGTACTAGATTACCTTGGGAAAGGAAACAAAACATAAGAAAGTCAAATGGGCTAATAGGAATGACGAATCATGTGGAATAATTAGAATGTCCATCTCTCCTGATTTAAGGTTCCACCTTCAAAAAATTGATGAACTCGATAAAGCTTGGGAAAATATTGAATCTATGTTTTGTAAACACAATATTATTCAAGCACAACAATTAGAAAATCAAGTACTGAATTTAATTCCGAGTGTTTTTTCTTTCATTGAAGACTATCTATCTAAGTTTAAAACACTCAGAATTTTATGTGAAGAATGTAAGATAAAGATGGATGAAGAGCGTTTCATTTATCTTATTCTTTCTAAGTTAGGTAGTGCATATTCTTTGTTTGTATCCACCTTTTATGCCATGAAAGAGGCTCTAGGGACATCTTATAAAAAAAACCACTCTTGAGTCATTTTGTGATGTTTTGATTAGAGAGTAAGATAAGTTTGTACAACTTGGAGTGATCAACACTGCAGGTACCTCCAACAAAGCCTTAGTTCTCCATCAAAACAATAATCCTAAGAATCCCAAGAATCCCAAGAAGCAACATCCTCACCACAATAACAAACAACATAAGGGTCCCAAACCCACTAAGACAACTTTCGCTCCTAATGGTGACAAAGAAGAAAAATATAAAAATAAGAAGATTGACAGACATTGCAACTTTTGTGATAAACATGGTCATGATAAGTCCAAATGTTTCAAGAAGATGGCAGCTTTAGAAGCAACGATGAAGAAGCACGACCTCAATATTGATTCTACTACTTATTCTTCTTCTTCTCATGGACATGCACTTTCTTCTTTTGCTACTTCTTTTTCTGATAAGTGGCTTATTGATTCTGAAGCATCTTATCATATGGATAAGGATAAAGACATATTTTGTTCTCTAAATGAATGAAATTCCAAGAAAATATTTGTTGGTGATGATAGATCTCTTAGTGTTGTAGGATCTGGAACAGTTCAAGTAGAAAATGGTCATTTCAATGATGTATCATGTGTTCCAAGTCTTTCTTGTAACCTTCTATCAGTATATCAAATCACTCATTCAGGTGAAGGTAAAACTGTAGAGTTTTCACCTCACAAGGTTGTAATCAAGGATCTAAAAGATCCTAAGCATGTGCTTGCAACTGGAATTGTTGATGATATTACCAGGTTGTACAAGTTTGACAACTTTGGGTCGTCATCTTTTTCATCAATTTTTGTTTCTCATAGCGATGACTTGAGCAAACTTTGGCATTTGCGGTTTGGTCATCTAAACTATCGCTCATTGTAGCAACTATGTAGTCAATTGATGGTGACTGGTCTTCCTCCTGTTTCATGCAAAGATGGTGTTTGTGTCGGTTGTATTCTTGAAAAACATCATCGGGATAATTTTGACAAACGTGCCTCTTGGCATGCCTCGGGCCCTTTGCAACTTGTTCATAGTGATTTGTGTGGTCCACTTTCTTCTCCTTATTTTTTTGGGTTCAAGTATTTCTTAAATTTCATTGATGAATTTTCCAGACATACTTGGGTTTACTTCTTAAAACTTAAGAGCAAAGTTTTTGGCCTAGAAGGCCTTTGTAGAAAAGAAATCTGGACATCAAATTCAAAGATTAAGAACATATAACGGAGGAGAATATGTGAACAATAATTTTACAAGTTACTCCACTACATAGGGCATCCAAATGCAACACACTGTTCCATATACACCACAACAAAATGGTGTTGTTGAGAGAAAGAACCACACATTAAAATAAATAGATAATTGTATGATCCAATCTAAGGGATTAAGTCTAAAGTATTGGGCGAAAGTCATCAACTGTGCAAATTACATAGAAAATCACATTCCCACAAAGGCTCTTAAAAATATAACACCGGAAGAATATTGGACTAAAATTAAACCAGATGTAAGTCACTTCCATGTATTTGGCAGTATAGCATGAGCTCACATTCTTGATGAGAAAAGGAAACCATTGTAGCCTAAAAGTGAGAAGTGTATATTTGTTGGTTATTCTAAAGATGTCAAAGGTTTTAGACTTATTTAACCACATTGTAATGAAATTGTTATTAGAAGAGATGTTAAATTTGATGAAAATATCTTGGCCTACGAGCCTAATTCGATGTTTGTGCCTTCTTTAGCATGCGATCCTGATTAAGCGTTTGTGCCTTCTTCGTCCTGCGAGACATATTCGACCTTTGTGCCTTATTTTGTTCCTATTTTGGATTCTTCTTTAGATGATGATAGTGAGGATGAAAATCCACCTCCGCATGCTCACCTTCCTCTAGATGAGTCCTTTGAAGATGAACCAGCACTAGCTCCATCTCCATTGCTTCCTAGATGGGTCTGTTCAACACGAGAAGCATTTGGTGATCTTATTGGTGATCCTTCAGATCAACATCGAACATGTTCACAGTTCCAACGAGCCTCTTCTCTTTTGGCTCAAGTTTTAGAGAATCATGATCCAGAGACATTTATAGAAGCTTCAGGTCATCCAGTTTGGGATACAACAATGAATGAAGAGTATCGCTCTTTAATGGAAAATGATACTTGGGATCTTGTACCTCTTCCAAAAGGAAGAAAACTTGTCAGATGTAAATGGGTCTACAGAACTAAGTATTCATCAGATGGAAGTGTTGAAATACACAAGGCTTGGTTAGTTGCCAAAGGATTTTCCCAAGTTGAAGGAATTGAATGTAATGAAACCTTTTCCCCTGTAGCCAAAATGAATTCCATCTTCCTTGTTCTTTCCCTTGTTGCCTCATATAAATGGGAGGTCCATCAGATGGATGTTAAATCTGACTTGTTGCATGGAGATTTGCAAGAAGAAATCTACATGGAAAAACCTCCTGGCTATGTCCAGAATGACTGTAGTCTTGTTTGTCATCTTAATAAATCTCTTTACGGCATTAAGAAAGCTCCTCGAGCTTGGTATGCCAAAGTGGACAACTTTCTTATTGTCACTAGATTCTCTAGATGCCATTATAATCCTAATGTCTATACCAATAAAGTAGGAAGCCGTCTCATAATCCTTGTCCTTTATGTTGATGACCTTATCCTTATTGGTAGTGACTCAAAACTTTTAAACCATGTGAAAACTAGTCTTACGAAGAAATTTGAAATGACAGACTTAGACTTTTTGCACTATTTCCTTGGCCTCCAAGTTTTGCAAACCAATGAAGGAATTATTATTTCCCAATCTAAGTATGCTTGTGACCTTCTTCATCGCTTTCACATGGACAATTGTAAACCAACCCCTTCTCCCTTCCAGTTTGGAGTCAAGCTTGTTTCCACCTATACTTCTCCTGAAGTTGATGCCACCTTGTACCATCAATTAGTTAGTAGCTTCTTATACTTGACTCATACCTGTCCTGATATTTCCTTTGTTGTTGGTCTTGTTTCCTGGTATATGAAAATACCCCATGAAATCCATTGGAAAGCAGTTAAATTATACTTCGCGATGTCCATGGTACAATTCAGTTCGAGATACATTACATTTCAGGGGGGACTCCTTTATTGGTTGGTTTCATTGATTCAGATTGGGCTGACGACCCTGATGATTGGAAGTCTATTACAAGTTATGTTTTCATCCTTTGTTCACGACCTGCCACTTGGGCCTGTAAGAAACAACATGCTATTGCACTTTCTTCAGTAGAAGTAGAGTACCGAGAATCGATAAATGCAAGTCAGAAAGCCTTATGGCTTCGACAGGTTCTTTCAGAGTTTGGATTCCATCAACAACATCCAACCAGCCTTTGGTGCGACAATCAAAATTACATTAAGCTCGCCAAAGACCCAATTCAACATCAACGCAACAAACACATCGAGCTACACATGCACTTCATTAGAAAGTTCATTCATGATCAAGTTATTGAAGTGCTCTTTTTCCCTGCAGAAGATCAAGTTGCACACATTTTCACAAAGTCTCTTACAAAAGAAAAGTTTCCCAAACTTCGATCTATGTTAATAGTTCAGGATGTTGTCATCAAGGGGGGATAGGCTCTAATGCTTCTTTCCTTCTCCTATTGTGTCACTATTGTAAATCTTTCAATCCTATCCCAAGTTGTTCTTAAGGGAGGATGTTAGGATATTTAGACATTTAGGAATTAATTAAGATCTACTTGGTCTAATGTGTCGTTAGGTAAAAGTGTGTTTCTTTAGTATGCATTAGTATGGATTTGTAGTTAGGAAATCTAACGGTCACTATATGTTCCCGACATAGAGTGACCCAATGGTTCATATTCTCCTTGATCTTAACGACCATTGATTTGTGGCTTAACACCTTATTGGTCCATGATCTCTATTTAAAGAGCATGGAGGGTTATTTTCCGATGATCGATTGTGAGAAAATCTCTTGTAAAATATCTCTGTAATCTTTTTCTTTTGCATTAATAAACTGCTCCAAGTGGCCGCGTTGGATGGGGCCATGGATGTTTCCACGTAGGGGTTTTACCACATCAAAACATCGATGTGTTGATCTATGATCTGGTTGTGTGAGTGGTTACTGAAGGTGTTCTTCCTCTATTGGAATACATGTGTTGTTGAACAGACATGTCACTCCTTCTGTGAATTGAGTGGTGACATGTGTCACCCCCATGTCCCAGGCTTGATTCCCTCTTGGAATTTGTACCATATATCGATGATGGAGTCATGTCGACTAATCGATCCATTGTTTATGGATAAGGAGCTACACAAGGACTTAGGCCCTTGTTCACGGGAAAGGTTAGAGGTGGAACCAAGGGTTGGAACCTTGGCCACCAGACACCGGGTCATCGACCCATCATAAAAATTCCCTGTTTGAGAGGTTCTGGGTTTTTGTTTGAGCTAGATATACGACGAGGATCTCCCCTCCCATATCTAACGACCAGGCTTGGGCCATGGCTAATATGCACAAAAACCTCCCTCTTGAGATTTTCTTGGGGGAGATCAAAGGTCGAGATCCCTTATCATTTATATCCACGGTTGAGATATCCTCTTGCTATTCTCGATGGTTAAGTGACTAGAAAGAGGAACCAGGGGATAGACCCTTGGTCCCCGGCATCATGCCTTCAAATAAGACTTAGCATAAATATTTTCTTCAGGGTCCAGTGATTCGGTAGCCCGATGATGAATCCCTCCTAATATTTACTAGAAAATGGATGATGGTGATTGATCGACCCCTTGATCCAAGGGTCGATGTATTATTGTAGTGTTACTAGGGGAAAACCCCAAGTGTAAGGCTAGCTTTGGACAACTGGGATTCTTCCAGATCAATATCCGACGACTATTGGGTCTCGTAGTCTTACACAACGACCCATCCTAATTTGGTCTTTTGGTGACCAAGGCCTCCATGCATGAGAAGACTCTCCTGCAGTCGACACTTTCTTGGCTAGAAAGAAAGATGCCTCTAGTGAACCAAGGGCTCATAGACATATAACAAAAAATCAATAGAAATTCTTTTCAGATTTTCTGTGAAGACTAAATTGATTCATTCTTCAGTATCATTAGATAATAGAATTCCTTACAATGAACATCTCCCTTAGGAAGTCTTTCCCAAACAGACAAAGATGTATTCACATGCATAATCTATTCTTTAATGCATCATGCAGAGTAAGGGTGTGTGCTTTTCCACACTAGCAAATTTGGGTCATTTTGTGACGACTATTTCAACACTCTTGCGACGTTATGTCGTGGATATTGCGACGAATCTTGAGTCTCTCAAATGTCGTATGATGGAACATGACAATTTCGACGGACTTGAATTAACGCCGCAAGCGTGATGACCATAGGGAACTTCTCACAATTGCGACAAAAAAAGAAATATCGTCGCCAATATAGGAAAACTAAGTGAAACCAACTGTTCGTCGCAATTGAGATGACAATTTTCATGGTCTATATAGCAAATTCGTTGCAAGATTTTTTATTGTCTTCGAAATTGCAAAAACAACTTTTCTTGGTTTATATAGCAAATTCGTCGCAGGATTATTATTGTCGTTGACATTGTGACGACAACTTTTCTTGATTTATATCGCAAATTTGTCGTAGGAATTTTTATTGTCATCGAAATTGCGATGTCAAATTTTCTTGGTTTATATAGCAAATTAATCGCAAGATTATTATTGTCATCAAAATTGTGTCGACAACTTTTCTTGGTTTATATAGCAAATTCGTCGTAGGAATTTTTATTGTCGTCGAAATTGTGACGACAACTTTTCTTGGTTTATATAGAAAATTCATCGCAGGATTTCTGTTGTCTGTCGAAACTGCAATGATAAATATTTATTTAAAAAAAAAAAAAATATTTTTGGGCGAAAGAAATAAAATTTTATTTTAGAGCAATCTTGTGGGAATTAATGCTAACTTGAAAGTTAGCATTAATCCATGTTAATCCATTATGGTATCAAATATGCACTTGAAAGTTCTTTTAAGCTAATATATGGTAAGAGTGTGCCTCGGGAAGAGGCCAAATAAGGCCTCCAAATGAAAACTTTAGCCTAAAAACCTAAAGTGACTTGGAAATGTGCATGAAACTATTAAAACTTTGCTTAAGTTGTTTGGTTTCCATGCCATAATAATACAACCATGAAAAATCGATTACTATAAGTCGCTGCCCAAAGGGTAGGGACTAATAAAATAAAACAAGCCTTGGATAATACAAATGAAAACTGAGGGTATATTATAGCTATAGGTAAGCATGAATGTATGAGTTCATAAAAATAATGAAGTTTCAAGGAACACAGTTCTAACACAATAGATTGCATACTTGATTTACTACAAAAGGTTTTCATAATTGTAGGAGGGAACTGAACACTATTTTTAGTATGTTCCTAAACATTAATAGAAAGCAATTTCATCCTTTATTGTGTTCCTAAACATTAATAGAAAGCAATTTCATCCTTTGTTGTTTTGTCTCATTTTTTGGTATTCAAAATCTATGGGAAAATTATATTTTCTCATTTTTTGGTATTCAAAATCTATGGGAAAATTATATTGACACTAGGAACAACATTTGGTAAGCTAATTGTATGCTCTCAATATTGAAGGTATATATT